>PVJX010025470.1:0-26888 GCA_004027295.1 Dolichotis patagonum | reverse complement strand
AAAAAAAAAAAAAAAAAAAAAAAAAAAAAAACCAAGAAAGAGAAAGTAAGAGAAAAAAATAAAAAAATAAGAAAAGAAAAGGTGGGTAAATGGATGAGGCACAACCTCACCCTTTAAGGTCACTCTGCTTGCTCATAGCTGCCTCCTCCGTCACAGTCCAGGCTGTGTAAAGGCCGTAGGTCACGCAGTAGCTGTGACAGGGTCTTGGATAGGTCTTGGCCACGTGGACAGAGGTAATGGGGAGGAATTTATAGCTGGAGCCCCCTGGGCTGCGTCCATTTTGAGTGGCTCTGGTCAGGAGCGCCTGGCAGAGAGAACCCGGAGAGACCAGGGTGAGACAGGCGGGGCCTCGTCCCACAGGAAGGGTGTCCAGGAGGCTGCTGGCGTTGAATCAGCCTTGCTCTTTAAGTATTATGGGTTTTTTCTGTAAAAGTGTTCCTTCTTCAAGAATTTAGAGAGCATAGTATAAAAAAATCCAAAATCACAGGTAGTCACATTTAGAGACAAACACTGCTATCATTTTTGTGGCTCTTACTGTGTCCTGTGTTCTGTTTTGTTGTTTCATAAATATTTTTCTTGTTGTAAGCACTTCACAGTTTTCCTGCTGGGTATAAAACAGTCCATGTATTTACTTAGCTGTTTCACTGAAGTTGAACAAATAGCCGCCAATTTTGTTGCTCTGATGAAATAACAGATTAGATACAATTTTCTTTGTACATAAAATTGTTACTATACTAGGAATTATTTTCTTGCGCCAGATTACTGGGATGGATTTCCAGGCCAGAGAATGAGTATTTCTAAGGTTCTAGAGTTGGTTTTCCTTTTTCTTTTTTGCTTCATTTTTTTCCAGACGGGCTCAGGCTGGGCTTGAACTCACCGTGCTCCAGCCTCAGCTTTGCGAGAGTGGCTGGGACACCAGGCATGCTCGCTGCACCTGGCTCTAGGGCCTTCCTTCGGGTGCGTGGTTGGGGTAACACCTTGACAAGCTCAGAGAGTCCTGTGCCTAGTGAGTGGTAAGAAGCAGTAATGGATTTGCGGGCAGGGCTGGCACAGGGCCTTGTGTATGCCAGGCTGCCCGTGAACTCACTGGGATCCCAGTCTCCTGTGGTCCTCCTGACTCGGCCTACCAGTGCTGGCGCTGTGGGTGGGTACCACCATGCCTGGCATTAGCAGGTTTTCAAAGTTGTTTGCCAGCTTGAAAGATTAGAAAATAAGTCTGCGTTTCTCTGATTATTAATGAGCAGCATCTCCCCATGTGTTGACTTCCACGATCTGAATTGCAGTCCCTATGTGGTGTCCATGCCAGGCTGTCCATCCATGCTTCCGGTGGAAATGACACTAGGAGGCCAGACGCTGACCACAGCAGTGCCTGGGCACCCGCTGCACAGCAAGCACTAATCCAATCACATTGGTCTGAGAGACAGACAGGTGTTCCTGTTATCCCCAGTTCACAGGCGTGGCACAGGGTGTCACAGCTCAAGGTCACGCAGCCAGCAGCGACAGAGCCAGGACCCGAAACACACACGCGCACCCTAGGCTGCTTCTGCTTCCTGAGCGGCATTAGTGTGGTGCAGGGAAATAACTCGGAACTCACCAGGCCCCTGATGTGCGCTGTGCTCAGCTGTGCAGGGACCGCAAGGAGAGAGCCCAGGATTACGTGGTGTCCACTTAAGCTCCCGCGCGTGTCTACTGCCGGTCAGCGCAGCCCAGGTTTGCGTACATGCAAGGAGGGTGGGAAGCCTGATCATCCACTCAATAAAAATCGCCCACAGTTTATACAAGGATTTCTCCTAACTAGGAAGTGGAAAACATATTTTTGTATCAGGCAGGCCTAGGTTCAAATGCACATCAAAAGAAGAAAGCGTTAGTTGTCCAGTTGAGTTGTTAAAATCAAACAGGAGGGGCTGGAGATCTGGCTCAGTGGCTTAAGTGCCTGGCTGGCTAGTGCGAGGTCGTGAGTTCGATCCCTGTTACCAAAAAAAAAAAAAAAAAATCAAACAGGATAATTTGATTTTTTTTTTTTGGTATCAGAAATTGAACCTTGCACTTGCCAGGCAGTATTTATACAACTGAGCTATATCCCCAGCCCAGAGCAGTGTTTCTAATGCATTTAATGTAGTGTTTGATTAATGCTTCTTCCTCAGTTTACAGATGAAAAGTACAGACTTAACATTAAGCTTTTTACTATTTTTAAATTTTAAACATTTATTTTTAAAATCCCGAAAACAGCCGGGCGTGGTGGCGCACGCCTGTAATCCCAACACTTGAGAGGCTGAGGCGGGAGTGCTGTGAGTTTGAGGCGGTCTTAGGCTACATAGTGAGTTCCAGGCCAGCCTGAACTCACAGCAAGACCCTTTCTCAAGAAAAAGAACCTAAAAAAATTTTTTTAAATTCTCCAAACACTGGTGTGTAGGTCACCAAGAAACAGTTTCCAGGACTAATAACTATAATGAGTAAGCAATACAATTTACATCTGTGGTTCAGTTGTTTTGCAAAGGTTCAAACAACCAGTTTATACTTGTTGCTTTAATTTTTAAAAAAATACTTCACCTGGCATGATGGCACATCCCAGCACTCAAGAGGCTGAGGCAGGAGGTGTTCCATAAATTCAAGACCAGCCTAGGCTACACAGTCAGTTCAGAGCCAGCCTGAACTGCATAGAGATACTTTGTCTTAAAAAAAATTCATTTGTTCCATGATATGAGTTGCTAAATTATTTATAGATTGCTCCAGATGGTAAACTGTAATTGAATTTCAGTTGTATTGCAGGTGAAAAGTTTAGCTGAGCCATTACTTCCAAATACATTAAAAGTACTTATTACAGTATAGGCACCAGTGAAAAGGATTTTTTTTTGCATATAACACACAACTTTAAGTGTCTATATTTAAAAATAAAAACTGAATATGGTAGCCACTTTGACTAAAACTGTATTGTTTACCTGTGGAACATCTATCTTTTAATATGTGGCAAATATTGAGATTTTTTTTTTAAAATGACTTGTACAGAAACCAAATGTGTAGATCCGCACAGTAAAACATTAACTATCCAAAGTAACAACAGTAATTCTACAACTCCTGATATATTACCTTTGTCAGCACTTAGGCAGGCACAACATATATATACTAGACTTAAAAAAGTCATCCACCTACCAGTACCACAAATACAAATGAAAAATAATGTGCAGCCTAATTTATCTTGGTATGGACAGAAATCATTTTATCCTGTGGTTATTCTCCTGTGAACTGCGAATGCCCATGTAAATACGCTTTCGAAAATGAACACCTGACTCTGACACAGTGGTAATTATGAAGAACAAGAATGAATACGTTTATAGGGCAGCTTACTACCACGACAGAAGTATGCTGGTGCCAGTTCTGTTCATACCTGTTGATCAGGTATTTAATCACATGACGATCAGCTTTGGTGTAAGCTCTCCACAGCCGAGTGCACAGTGGGCAGTGTGAGTTGGAGACTTAAGGGACGGAGCCAGGCTGATTCCTCCGGCGTTACCCACAGCCCCTCGTTGGCTAGATGATACTGCTTTAAATGTTCAACCATATTAAATGAGGGTTAATTGCCTCTTCCAGTGCAAAGGGAAGATAAACACTGCATACCAGGAGGTACATCTGTTGCTACATGTTGCCCATAAAAGCGTCCAGCAGGCTCTGAAATATGATAAGCATCGGGCTGTCTGGAGTTCATGCCAATTTAGTGCGAGTCAATATTTTCCCAGGTTTCATTTCCAGGAGTTTATTGAAAACTTCTATTTTAAGAAAGCATGACTTATTTCCACCTCCCCATTTATGGGGAGTCATGTTTAGAATATATTTGTGTTAGAAAAAAACATTTTGAAGCTTTATAATTTATAAGAATTGAATATTTAGAATAACGTGTTTCATGAGTGTAAAGATCAAAATATGAAAGATATTCATCCTAGTAATTTAAGAAATAGTGATAGCTAAAAAGGGAGACTACAATACAGGTAAAACTATTAAAAGTCATTTCTAGGCTGGGCATGGTGGTTTACACCATGCCCAGCACTGGAGAGGCTGAGGCAGGAGGATCATCAAGCATTTGAGCCCAGCCAGGGCTACACAGTTAGTTCAAGGCCAACCTGAACAGCATAGCGAAACCCTGTCTCAAAAAGACCACTCCTCCCAGCAAAAAACAAAACAAAACGAAAACAGACTTCGAAATACAAGATGGTAAACATCAGCACAGAACAGTTGAATAGTTGAATAGTTTCTTCAGTGTTGCGCGGATCCCCAAAGCACAGGAAACGGATGGGAAACAATGAGTCCACGTTGCTAAGCGCCAGGTGGCTGGCAGGGGCGGGGCGTGTCTCCCTGGCTCCTGCGGAACATTAGGTGTCTGGGGGTTCCTCTGCCGAGCACTTGACAGCCCCCGTTCATGGCCTCACCATTGGACCGGGGATGCCGGGCGCTCCCTGCCTGCGTTGTTCTCGTCCTGCTGCTGAAGCTCCACGCTTGCAGGCGTGGTTATTGGGGCAGAGGGCTCCGCGCAGGGTCTGGCTCGGCCCCGTTCCGCGGTTTCCTGCTCAGGCTTCTTGCACGCAGAGTGCGTCTAGGACGAGCGTCCTGTTCCCTGGGAATCAGACCCATCCTCCCTGTGTCCTGCGCTCCTTTTCTTACATCCATCTCGTGGTTCTGCCAGAGAAGCAGTCACTTCCGAGCTTCCCACAGTGCGTTTGTGCGTCAGAAGTTCGTTAGCCGTGGGCTGGGACAGTGGGCCCAGGTCCAGGCAGGCGCCAGCAGTCCTTAAAGACTTGGTGAGGCTGCAGCAGGAGCCGGGGCTTGCTCTTTCCAGTAAGAAACGCAGCGCTGGTTGGACGCGTGTCAGAGGTAGGGGCTCCCCTTGGCCAGCTCAGTAGCAGTAATTCCCGCCGCCACCGCGTCAGCTCTGGAGCCAGAGGCTCACTGCCCAGTAATTGGGGACCGTTTAAAATGGGGTCCCCACGAGACATTTCTGGTCATGGCTGTGCGTCTCCCTCGGCTGTCCGGCAGCTCCCAGGTCAACAAGGTTATCGTGTCCTTGTTTCGAGAGCAAGGCGTTAGCAGCCTGTGTGTCTCTGTGAATTCGGACGGTCCAGACCCTCTGTAGTCCTTCAGCAGCCTGGCCCTCGTGCAGCAGAGCGGCTGGAGGAAGCTCCGGTGCTGAACCGCGGCCCCGGAATCCTGTGAGGGTCCGGAGTTTTGAGCCCGAGATGCCAGGGGACAGCTGGAAGCACAGAAGAAAGAGAGGCCATGGTGTCCCCCGTGGCCTGCTCTAGTGGGGAAACGGGTCTCTCGCCCCCTGGGACTGTTCTCAGAGCAGGCGACACAGCCACAAGCCAGGTGCTTCTGGAGAAGGGATAGGCCTGTGCGCGCTCCTGATCCCTCCCTGTGCAGGGGCAGCCCTGCCCGAGCCTCCAGTCCAGGCCAGGCTCGGTGCGGCGCAGTGCTTGGCATACTCAGGCCCCCGGAGTCACCACCGCAGCCCCAAGGCTTAGCGTCTGTGCTACGGTCTCTGTGTGAGCATGCTTTGGACTCTGGTCCCCGTGGAGGGAGGGGTTCATGCGCTGCGCCTGCACCTGCAGGCCACCTGGGCTCCAGACAGAAGAGCCCCTGGCAGGACTTGCGGTGGCAGGATAAATCTGTGATAGATTTTTCCTCGTGCAGTAGAAAAGCAAGAGCAAAAAAAGGGAAAAAGAACAAGGTCTTTATTGCAGGCACAGGAGGGCTGCAGAAGCGTGCACCATCTCTTCGAGGCTTTTACTCGGTTTGACAGGGCGGAGCTTGAAGGGGTGGGCAGAGTGACGTATTGACAGCTGATTGGGGGAATGCTGGTGCATGCGAGTGAAAAGCAGGAAGTTCAATTTCAGTTTGGAAGAACAACACTGAGGTTAATATTGAAGGGACATGCGCCACCATGGGCCGGCGCCACGCTGAGCCTGGCTGCGCTTCACATGCGCGGAACCCATCAGTCTGCTTATCCGACGTGCTAGTTAACTTCAGATTTGTTGTCCTTTCAGTGGATATTGAAGAACAAATACTCAGACTCGCATAAGCAACGAGGCCTGCTTTGTGTGAGCTCCCGACGCCTTGCGGTTCTCAGAGCCCACGTGTCCGCGTCTGGACCGTGGCACCCTGGGAGAGCATACAGGGAACACCCGGCACCATCCGACCCGTAGTCAGTGTGTGAGGACAGCTGTTGACTCAGGTGACCACCTGCAGCCCGGAGCAGTGATGCACGGGCCGTGTCAGGAGCTGGACTACATTTGCTATGCTGTAATGCTTCGTGAGGAAAAGCAAAGTGTTTAAAATAATTTTTGTAAAGCAGTTGCACCCTGTTTTTTGTTTTGTTTTGATTTTGACCTTTTGAGACAGGGTCTCGCTATGCAGTTCAGGTTGACTTTGAGTTCACTTTGTAATCTCAAACTCGCAACCATCCTCCTGCCTCAGCCTTGCACCTTGTTTTTAAAAGCTGGGGAAATGAGTGAGGTGTGAAAATGTGTCCCTGTAGCCTGTCATGTGATTGGCACTGAGGAAACACGGGTGGATAAGTCCAGAGTCCTCCCTAGGAGGATGTGTTAGTGTGGGGACAGGGGAAACAGGTGGGTTATGAGGCAGAGGGGAGAGGTTGAGGGTGCCGCTGAGGGCGTCGTTCATGGAGAGGGGACACAGGCACGGACTGGGGATCTAGTTTGCTCACGTTGTTGCCGTTCTGGGTGGGCTGGAGAGAGGGCTTGGGGCAGTGTCACCTGCAGGCGAGGTCTCGAGCTCTGGGGATGAATGCGCTCTCTGGAAAAGCCTGCGGAGAGAAGCAGGAGCCTGAGAACTGGACAGCGTTCAGCGGTGAGATTCTGAAAAGCTCGCTTTGTTTTTCTGTTCTCTGTGTTTCCTGTGATGTCAGGGAAGGGTTTTACTCATGACCACAGCAGAGAGCAGACCCAACATAAAAATGGCTTTAATCAGCTGGAAGCGTCTCTCTCCCTTCCCTAAGAGAAGACCTGATAGTTAGTGGCAGCCCATTGGGTTCCGTGTGGCAGTCCAGCATCCGGGCCACATTGGTCCTGTTTACAAGCTGGAGTGCCAGGGCCTCTCTTGTAAGACTGGGTCTGAGTTCGCAGCGCTTGGGAGGAGGGCTGAACCAAGGGCTGCCCTTCGTGTTTAGGACCACGTCCTGGATAACTGGGGATTTCCCCGAATTTAACCAATTAGCTGTGTGTGTGCTAAGAGGAGGCTGGAAAAGGAAGTCTTCATTTCAGGCTGGTGGTGGTGATAATGTCCCGGCTTGGCCCGTGGACTTAGCTGAGATTGGTTCACCCGAAGAGGTTGTTAGTACAGTAACTTCCGTGTGGACCACCCACTGGTCTCCAGCTCAGATCCTAAGTGTAAGACAGGTGTGATGTCAGTATTGATAGTTCCAGAGCCTCAGAAGGCTGAAGCGGGAAGCTCTCTTGAACTGAGGAGTTCAGGACAGGAGCCTGAGCACCTTAGTGAGACCCCGTCTCAAGAAGTAGAGAGAGAGAGAGAGAGAGAGAGAGAGAGGAGGCGCCATCAGGTGGTTTTTCTCTGTGGTAGTGAGACGGGAGGTTTTTCACCTTCTTAGAAGGGCCGGTGGCTACATATGCACACCTGGCCTTGTGTATGTTTACCTCTGAGGAAAAGGAAATTCCTTCTGTGGTTAACCTTGAACCCTGCCAAGGGCAGTGTGAAGTAATCTACCCTGGGCCTCGGGGAGTTTGAGGGGTTATTAAAGGCTGGGTGAGCATTCTGAATCTGCAGACAAAACAATCCAGAAATATTTGGAGGAAGCTGGGCAAGAGGTGCACGCCTGTAATCTCAGCCCTCTGGAGGCTGTGGCAGGAGGGTTACAGTGAGTTCAAGACCATCCTGGGCTACACAGTTTAAGGCCGGCCTGCACTACAAGGTGAGACCCTGTCTCAAGAAAACAAAACCAATAAGAAATATTTATGGGAAGAAATTTTTTTAGGAAAACTACAAGGTTTTTATCTATCTTTAGTGGAAAATTTGGTCTTGACACATCTACACAAGATGTAGGTCACTTCCTGTTCAAACCAAGGTCTAGAGGATCAGCTGCCAGCCAGGAAGTCCCAGGGCTGGTTCTGGCCCCGCTGCAGGAGGTGACCAAGGCCTCTGTCCATGATCCGCAGTCAGCAGCGTCTGGAGTTTGGGGCTCACAGAAGTGAGCGGGGTGCTCTCCACATGGGCTGCCTGGTAGTGGCTATCAATCAGTGGACCAACGCAAAGCTACCGGACAGTTCTTGATGGTATCGATCGCTCTTCGGCACCGTTAGTTAATACTCACACAGCCCCTTGGGCGGACCGGAGCATGGCTGAGCTCCGGCATATGAGAGCAGCTGGCCTGGGCCCGAGTTCTCTCCTGAAACCTGGTCCCTTCCTGCTCGACTGAGAACGGAGGCTGGAGGGGCGTGTTCTGCACACATGTACATGTGTGTGCACACATTGTGCATCTGGGTTTTTTCCTGCCAAGGAAAAGTCCGAGTCATGGGCGCTCAGCTGTGTGGACTGGCGATGAGAAGATGCAGGTCACCCTTGGACTCGGTCTTGAGCAGTGTCCACTCTAACACACTGGTGACAGTTGCCACAGGTGACTAACTTGCAAAATGGGGAACCACACTGAGGTCTTCACAGACCTATCCCACGCAGAAGGACATGGTGATGTTAATAACTCAAACTTTTGTTTTTGTTGTTTGAGATAGGCTCTCAGTCTGGAGCCCAGACTGGGCTTGAATTTGTGGTGATCCTCCTGCCTCAGCCTCCCCACCTCAAGTACTGGAATGACAGGTGTGCACCTCTACACCCAGCTCACCCAACTATGAATAGCTACCATGTTCTTAGTCCTTTGCTTCCATTTGTTTATCTAATTTTCACAACACCCCCGACGTATAGATACTGTGTTGATCACCATTTTACAGATGAGTAGACCAAGGCACAGAGAGGAGCAGAAGTTACCCAAGGGCACCTAGCTTGCCAGTAGGACAGTCAGGTGCTGTGGCTTCAGAGAGGCTGCGGAGGAGGAGACCAGAATGGGCTGGGATGGTCCCGATACAAGATGAGAGGATGGCAGGGGACGGGACCCGGGGCTGCATGGGCGGGCTTGGGGAAGGGTGAGCCTTGCTGGAAGTGGGGCGTCCTTATCCTCTTTGCTGAGACTGTGGCAACAACTAAGAGTAGCTGGCTGGGAGGGAGGAGGGGAGACTCGCAGAAGGCCCTGACCCCAGGACCCGAGCTGGGGGCTGGGCAGGACCATGGAGCCATAAGGCAGCAGGAGCGCCGGTGGAGGGTGGGGCTGGACACCTGGCCGGGTGGGGGTGTTCCTGAGGCAGGGACTGGCAGGGCCCCGGACGAGGGCGTCCCCGCCGCATTCAGAGCCCGTTCAGCGGGACCCCGGAAGCGCTCTCTCCTGGCCATTTCGCTGGCGTCCAGCGGCCTGGCCGCAGAACCGCGGTGAGCGGCCTCTTCTGGGAGGAAAGCGCTGCGCCAGGTGCCGGGGAAGCCCGGAGGCCCTGCAGACAGATCACGAGGAGCTGCGGGAGGAGGAGCTGCGGGCGTGGTCTGGGCGGAGGCCTTGGGCAGTCCCTGCCCCTCGGGTGCCTCATCTGAGCCCTGACCCCCATCTCAGGGTTGTGGAGAACTCGTGGCCAGAGGTGTCAGTGACAGTCCAAGGCGGCACAGATGTACAGGAAGGCCTTCCTGTGGCTGGGAATGAGCAACAGGAGTGACTAGACTGTCCAGTGACAGACTTCTCCGGGGATTTTAGCTTCCAGGGTGGAGGCTTCGTGGAGGAATCCTTCCCTGGGCTTCAGCAAGAAGTTGTTTTATATACCTACAACACTTTGATTTTCCAATTTTTAGCTCATCTCTCTGTTATTTAACTGTATAACAAGCAGTGGATTAAGTGATAGATACCCTAGATTTTTTGTTGTTGTTGTTGTTGTTTTGGTTTTATTGGGACTGGGTCTCGCTATGTAGCTCAGGCTGCTCTGGAACATGAGGTGATCCTCCTGCCTTAGCCTCCTGAGTACTGGAATCACACTGGAGTCGAAGGCGTGTACCACCATCCTGTCAGCCTTGGATCTTCATCTTTTTGTGTGTGTGTGTGAAACAGTGTCTTGCTATGTAGTTCAGGCTGGTTTTGAACCCATTATATAACCCATGCTAGCCTCATACTCACAGGGATCTTCCTGCTTCAGCCTCCCCAGTGCTGGGATTACAGGTGTGTACCACCATGCCCAGCCCTATCCCTACATTTTTTTTTTAACTCCAACCCTCACTTGCTTAAGATTCTTCACTTTGTGAAATGTCAGTTTCTAACAGTAACAACACAACACCAGGACCCACTGAGAATATATGGGAAAGCCAAAATGTGGGAATCTCCTGGCTGTGCCAAAACGTTACCAGGTAGCTCCTCCTCCCTGGTGGAAGAGGCTTGCCTGTGCAATGTTCCTGGGGTCTGGGTTGCTTGCATCCCCTTCTGGGGTTAGATTCCAGGTTCGTCTCATCTCAATTAAATGAAACCAGCAAAAAAGCAAGGGCAAAGTTTATTTAAAAAAGTAAAAGTGAAGAGTGAGGAAGAGGGCTGGGGATTTAGCTCAGTGGCTTAAGTGCCTGCCTGGTAAGCATGAGGTCATGAGTTCAATCCCCGGTACCAAAAAAAAAAAAAAAAGAGTGAGGAAGAAGCAAGATCAGAGGACGTCCTGGAGGGAGCAGGACAGGCTGTCACGAGGGCAGCCATGGTAGCAAGCCCCTCGTGGCACATCCTCTGATGGATGCAGTCCAGCTCTCAAGGGAACCCAAGAGAACGTCTCCATGTGGTCCTGCGAGGCGGCCCTGGAATCCTCTAGGTGTCCTGTGGGAAACCCGCTCGCACCCCCGGGAGAAGTCCACGCGCAGGGTTTTGGGAACCGGTCTACTCGGGTGTTTGGGATCTCGGGAATTGATAGGCCACGCCCTTCCCCAGCCCATGTAGCCAGGCCCTCATCTCCTGTCTAAGACCCTCCTTGCCAGCTGGGGATTTAGCTCAGTGGCTTAAGCGCCTGCCTGGCAAGCATGAGGTCGTGAGTTTGATCCCTGGTACACCCCCCCCCCCAAAAAAAAGAAGACTCTCCCTGCCTCTGCAGCCAGGCCGAGTCCAGGCTCCCTTTATCCTGTCCGGAGGCCTCCGAGTCTCCTACCGCTGCCAAGAGACGGTCTGGTCAAGAGGTGGAACAGCACTGCGGTTAGAACCGAGGCTGGGTGACCATGCCTTTGTGCCTCAGTGCTTCCACCTGTAGAATGGGGGAAGCATCGGCTCTGCCTCTGTGGATGTTGTGAGGATGAAATGACCCTGGAAAGACCTGAATGTATTTCTGGCACATGGTAGCACTGATTGTCCCTTGAGATGTGGTCTAGAGGCCTTGTGAGGCCTTCCCTAATTTCCCCACACTCGGACAGGGGCTCAGGGACGCCATGCATCAGCGTCTGCTCTGGCCCAGGCGCTTTCCCAAGCATCTTACGGATGTCATTTTACTGTCCTGTTGTCTTTATCCTGTATCCCTCTGAGATAGTTGAGACTGGCAAAGGTTGGGCTCACTTCTGTGACAGAACTGAGGACCTCAGACCCTCTTCACGTAAAAATGGTTCCCTTTCTTTGTGGCCAAGGTTGGGAATCACAGCTTCACCAGTAGCGCCTTCATTTCATAGATTCAGTCGCTTCGATGTTTTCTGTGTAGTTGCCAGGTGCACACACGGAATCCCAGGGGCGGGAGTGCAGTGGTGGGTGGTGGACGTGATGATCGTGCCCCCCCACGGCTGCTCATGTTTAAACAAATGACCCCGAGCTGCCTCCCACCACGGGCTGCCCAGCTCGCACCAGCCAGCTTTCCAGCACTGCCGTCCAGTGGCGATAGTGGCTGTGGGGTTGGGTGGAGACGGAAATCCTCAGCCTCAAAGGAGCTGCCACTCTGGAGGGGGCAGCTGGCACTGGTCACAGCTGGCACTGGTCACGCTATCTGTGCTGTCAGCACAGAGCACACGTGGGACTGTTCTGCAGGGGTTTTGGGGAAGGCGTGTTTGAACCAGCAGAGAGCCAGAGCGCACTAATTAGAGGCCTGCAGAGGCTGAGGACACCAGAGGTGGGCGGGCCACGGGGGCCTTGCGGAGGGAGGACGGGGGCCGGGGGCTGGGTGGCTGCGCTTCGGAGCGCTGGTTGTGCGGGTTCCAGGGCCCCTGCTCTGCAGCCATCTCCTCTCCCACTCTTCCTCCTTTCCGTTTGGAGCTCGCCACAGCCAGCGTGAAGGGTGCTGTAATAATTCCTTTTGAGACAAAAACCTTTCTTCTTTTTTTTTATTTTAAAGAAAAAACCCAGAAAAACAAAAAACAAAAGAAAGACAACAACAGCAGCAAAAAACACCTCCATAATCATAGCAGTGCAGGGTTGTAAGACAAGATGATGGGAGTTTCACAGTGGTTGTAACGTCACACATTGCTGTCTTCAGAAGAGTTGCTCAGATTATCGGACACAGGCGTCGGAACTGATCAGACAGTACAGCGCTAACTGTTCCTCCCCTTGAACAGAATTATTGGTACAGCCTTTCTCAATCCTGCATCCTTCTCCAGTTTTCTGTTCCTATAGCAAAACACCCTGAAGGATTGTTTGTTGACCATCTTCATTTCTTCATTTCCTGTTTATTTCCTTTTTTTTTCTGGCTTTTTGAGACAGAGTTTCCTTCACTGTGTATCCCAGGCTGGCCTTGAGTTCATGGTGATCCTCCTGCCTCAGCCACCCGAGTGCTGGGATGACAGGTGTGCACCACCACGCCTGGCTCTGTTGGCTTTTGGAGCACTTCCCTGTCCTCCTTCCCAAGTCCTTCTCGGGTTCCTCGGCTGAGTCCTCCTCCTCCTTTGTCGTGAGCTTCTGCCAGGTAGTTGGAGCCTTGAGCAAAGCCCGGGGCCTGGTGAGGCGTGGGGAGGAAAACCCTGTCTCTGGATGCCCCTCGCGTGCCCAGCCCTGCAGCCTTCCGCCTTTGCCCTCGTGAGTGTCCTCCCTTTCCCTACCCCGTGGATCCTGCCTTCTGGAACCCCCTCACAGCTGTGGCATTGAACGTCTTTCCTGCTTGACCCCTCCACCCCGTTTCCTCTCCTGAACACCGGCTCCTGTGTGTATCTAGCTGGATGCGGCCGGTTCCGTCTCCGTGGGGACAGCCGCCACCCTGCGCCCCACACACTGCTCGCCCTGCCCGATGATACCTTCTTCTGGCCTCTCCTCCTCCCCTGCCCCGCTGTGCCTCCTCTTCTTTCGGGTGCAAGGAACTCTCAGAAAAGGTGGAGGACGGGGTGAAAGGTGGCGGCCCCCTGCAGGCTGGGGTGCAATACAGGGTGACACAGGGCGCTTTTTCAGTCACAAAACTACAGCGTGTGCGATGACGAAGGTGATGGGGAAGAGAAGGCGAAACGTGGGTAAAGTCCCTCTGGCAGCTCTTTCCTTTCCTTCTTTCTTTGTAGTGCTGGGCTGTAAATCAAGCACTTCCCACTGAGCTGCCCCTCCAGCCCTTTTTATTTTTGAGACTGGGGCTTGCTGAGTCACTCAATCACCCTGGCTGGGCCTGAATTTGCACTCCTCCTGCCTCAGCCTGGCGGGGTGCCGGGCTTACAGGTGTGCACCCCCACACCCAGCGGAGGGGAGTTCCTGGAGGTGAGACAGCAGGTCAGGCACAAATGGAGCAGTAGGGAGGGCAGCGGGGGAGTCTGGCAGATGGGGGCCCGAGCAGGAGGCGCAGAGAAGCCTCTGCGTCTGTCTCTTCCACAGTAGGAAGTGGGTTATGGCCCAGGAAGAAGGCAGCTAGCAAGGCATCCAAGTGCAGGACAGGGGAGTACGGATGAGAGGCCTCTGGAAACAGCGGACGCAAACGTGTTGGGGTCCAGCGCATTGCTGTGGGCCGTGGACACAGTGTTACCGCAGCTCCCTCCGAAAGGGGCTCCCCGTTACTTTCCTGGGTTCTGGGTTGTTCTTCTCTCCCTCCAGAGTTAAATTCCAGATTCTTCTTCCAGTTCTTCTTCCAGATTCTTCTTGTCTTGAACAAAGAATCGAACTAAACAAGCAAAAATCTGTGGTAACATTTACTTGAAAAGGTAAAAGTAGAGAGGGAGAGGCTGCAGAGCAAGCTTGGGCCGCATGAAGGAGGCAGAGGACACCCTGGAAAAAGCGGGTGGGCCGCCCCAGGAAAGCCTGAGGTGAGGGCGAGCGGGTGGTGCCTGGTCCTTACACGCCTGCAGGCAGATCCCGAGGGAACCCAAGAGAGCCTCTCCCTCTGGGTGGGTCCGGGACCCGTTGAAAGCCTCTGCTGGAGTTCCAGAAGTCCACTTGCAGGGCGTCTGGCTTCCTGTAATTAACACGCCACGCCCACTTCAGCCAGTTTGGCCATGCCCTGATCTATCTCAGTGGAGGTTTGTGGTTGTAAGTTAAAGTCACTTAATTTCTGTGTTTTCTCCAAGCATGTGGGGTGCAGGCTACTGGGAAGCTAGGACAACAAGGGAGGGCGTGGCCTGCAGGCCCAGAGTGGACGGTCCCGCTTAGTGGTGTGTGTGGGAGCTCTGTAGGGGGTGGGCAGTAGTTACTGCAGCAGGACCCTGGACCACACCTGCAGTGGCCTCCTGGCTCAGAGGGCAACCGGGGCACTGAGGGCCTCCCCAGAGCTTCCTGAGTACCCATGTGCCAGGTTCTGGGGAGGCTAGAAAGACCAAGCAAGCTCTTGCCTCTCCAAGGATGCATGGGTGTAGATGTGTAGTTATTAGTAAGGACGTGGAGATGGGGGTGGGGCTGGGGATCAGGGAAGTCCTGGCCATGGGAGGTAAGGTGGGCAGGGCCAAGAGATAGAAGACAAGTGATTAGCGTGAATGCAGCAGGGCAGGGCCGGAAGCTCTTCTTTAGCCCAGGGACAATGTGGTTAAAATTCCTGTCTGGCTTTTGTCAGAGCTCCCAAAATCAGTGTCCCTGGGGTTCAGTGCACTGTTTCAAGTCAGGTGACCAGAACACCCCTAAGTCTGTATTTACCCTTGTACTGGGGATTGAACCCGGGGTCTCTGCGCTGAGCCACACCCTTAGCTCTTTTTTCCATTTTTTATTTTGAGACAGGGTCTCACTGAGTTGCTAAACTCAAGTGTGCCGTCTGTCTTCCTGCCTCAGCCTCCTAGGATCAGTACCGAACTATTCCTCCCAATGCTAAATATCAGAGGAGCCAAGTTCGCAAGCCCTGAAGCGTGAATTCCAGAGGACAGAGGAGGTAGCGCAGGAAAGGGTTACTGGGAACTGGGATGCTCCTGAGGGACAGGAGGGGTCCTGAGTGGGCGATGTCTCCGAGGAGAATGTTTTATAACAAAACCAAGAGGTGGGTCCACCTGTAACAGATGGGTAAGGTTACCCTTACTGATCCAGTAGGAAAGTGGGGCACCTAGCAAGGGCATATGGATGACACCTTTTACCTTGGCTTATCCATGATTTGGGAAAGGGATGGGTCCAGGTATTCTGGGCTGATACATATCTGGGTGGTACTAATTACAATATAACACCAACTTTCCATTCATCCCTTAGGGAAGTATGTTAGTCTGGCCATTGTGATTTCATTTTACTTAGAGACAGGGTCTCACTATGCAGTTAAAGCTGGCCTCCAACTCCTGGGCCATCCTCCTGCCTCAGCCTCCCAGGTGCTGGAATTATAGGCATGTGCCACCATGCTGGGCCGTGTGACTTTAATCTCCAGGCCTCACCTTATGGACCACCTACAAGCCACAATTCCGATGTTTCCACCTTTCACTGACTTCCTGGAGAGCCTGCTCCTCTCTGGCTGTGTATTATTTTGTGTGTGTGTGTCTCTTCCAGACAGGGTCTTACTACGCAGCTCAGGCTGGCCTTGAGCCCAAGCTGGTCTCATAGCCCAGGCTGCCTCAGCCTCCTGAGTGCTGGGATTACAGGCGTGCACCACCACGCCCGGCTGTATATTAATTTTTATCTAACTGAGCTGCCTACTGGATGACAGGTGTAGCCCACCAGTCCCATTTCTAACCTGTGCTTTAAAAATGAGCTGGATAGGGCGAGGTCGTGAGTTCGATCCCCGGTACCAAAAAAAAAAAAAAAAAAAAAGCGCCCTGGATTCGCATTATTCTTCAGAATAAGGCGCTGTGGCCCTGGGTCCTGGGCTGCTAGTGCACAGAGTGAGTGAGTAAGGCCAATAACCTGGTGAATGACAGCTCGGCCCAGGAGGGCCAGGAGTAAACTTCCTGTGTCCTCCCGTAGCCCCAGCTTCTCTTCAGTTTTCCTTCTTTGCTCCTGTCTTGGGGAGTGGACCCAGGGCCTTCACACTGCTACATTCACAGGCCTGTTTGATTTTGTTTTGAGACAGGGTCTTGATAAATTGCTGAGTGGTCCAGGCTGGGCTGGGATTGTGATCCTCCTGCCTCAGCCTCCCAGAGTGCTGTAACAACAGGTGTGGGCCACCACTGCTGGCTTCTTGACTCTGTAATTGCTGTTTCCTGGGCACTGATGCCAAGCTGTCCACTCTTCTAGAGGCCCCTGGATTAGGGCGCTCAAGGAGCTGGGTGGTGGCCACCAGGTTAGACGCTGGCTGTGCAGCCTTGTGGCTGGGTGCTCTTTGGGGTGGTGGCACCTGGAGTTGGACAGAGGAGTAGAACGGAACTGGGTTGCCGGGGAGGTGTGTGGTGTGTGTCACTTCGTGGGAGGCTTAGTCAGGATGTGCTGGGCATTTCTTTAAGAACTCAGTAACTTCCTCTAGGGAATTGCCGGGCTGAGTAACTCAGGACCGTAGGGCAGTCGGTCCGGGTCCCCACGCCGCTGGCCAGGACTAACACCCAAGTCCAACGGGCACCAAGGACACTGGAAGGTCGCAGCGGGCGGAGGCCCCCAGGTGACCGCGGCGGGCGGCCCGGGGCATCTAGGTTCCCGAAACTGTTCCGCGGGGAGGGCGGAGGGCGGGAGCCGGCGGCGCGCGCCCGGAGAGTTTTGCTTTGTCACCCTGACTGCGTGTGCCAGAGCCCGCCCCGGCCGCCGACGAGTGCGGGGCGGGGCCTGCGGCGACCTCTAGGCGGCATCGCGGGCCCGTAGGCAGTCGGCGTCCGGCCGGGACCGGGCCCAGGGCCGGAGTTGCAGCGGGAGCCTTGTGCGTCCCGGGGGCCCAGTGCGCGCGCGGTGAGCTCGAGGGGACGCGCACGGAGGATACTGCGGGCCAGGTACACTGGCCAGCTCTCGGTGAGTGAGGTTCGGGGTGGCCCGCGGGGCAGGTGGCAGGCAGCAGGCAAGACCCCTGTGTGCGGGGCGCGCACCCCACTCGGCCCTGGCCAGGGGCGCAGGCGAGGGTGGGCCCCCGCGGGCCGATTTGATCCTCAGCTCGTCTGTGCCTCGGTTTCCACCCTGCGCGTGGGCCGAGTACCACTGCCCCCAGGGATAATGGGGGATGCAGCACCGAGGTGCACCGTCGGGGGCTCCCCCGTGGCCGCTGCGCGTTCTCGCGGTGCAGAGTCTGAGGCGGGAGCAAATAGGGCGCCTCGTGTGCGGCTCCTCTGCGGAGCGTGTCTGAGATCCGGGCGGACTGGCCGAGCAGGGCGGCTCGTTTCGGCGGAGACTGGCCAGTTCTGCTGCGGCGGGAGCCGAGATGCCAAGGTTTCCTGTCAGCCTCCGGGTCCAGTTTCCAGCTCGCGTTCACGTCTGCCGGCTGGTGTCCTTGTCGCCGGGGGGCGCGCAGCCGCGCCGGAAGCCCCGCCCGCCGGGGCGCACGCAGCCTCTTTGTGCGCGGAGGCGCTTGTCCGGGAGTCTGGGAGGCCGAGGTAGAGCGGTCGGATTCTTGGTGCGGTCTGGCCGGGTCCGGCCCAGCCCAGCAGGTAGGAGAGCTGCGCGTGGCGAGCCCGGGCCGAGAAGGGGACGCCCTGGACACCCTCGGGAGCCACAGGGAAGCACAGGGCGCGGCGCACGTGCTGATCCAGGCTGAGCAGACCCGGGTGCGTTTCAGAGCCCGGGGAGGTGGACAGGAAGTGCCAGCCCGTCTTTATCTTTCAGGACTACTTTTCCAGTGTCCTTTGCTCCCCGTTTTCCCTTCCTCCTCCCCTCCCAGTTAGTGCAGCAATGGAACGGGTTAGCGCCGTGAACCGAGTTTACAGTGAGTTGCTTAGGAAGTGCCGAGGCTCGCTCTGTGACTCCCCCGAGGGTGGGGCGCCGGGCTCCCGAGAGAACACCTGGGAACCGGTGGATGAGGTCGTTTTCCACCTGCTACCTTTTCTCCGGTGGTGGGAAGGGGAACTCTTTCTCTGCGCGGCGGATGGCGCCTTGCCGTGGCAGCCCTCCTGGGTCATCCCTGCAGGCAATGAGCTGTCCCCAGCAGGTTACCCGGGCGTCACCTGGGTGCACCTGTACTGGGGTTCACAGCTTCTCTGTCTGTCCTTCCTATCCGTGTAATTTCTGAGAAACGGAAGATTGCTGTCTTAGAGGTCGACTTGTGGCCTGCGTGAATTTAAAGATATATTTAGATGTGTGCACCCTTAGGAAAGTTATTTATGTTTACTCACATTTTTACTTACTTTTTGTTGCTTTTGAATGAATCATATTTACCTTTTTGAAGAATGAGTGGGAAATGGAGCTAGACTTGAAAGACTTAGCAAATTAATAGAAAATAAGAAAAGGGGATAAGAAAGCTTTAAAGTAGTTGTGTTACTCAGAAGTTTAATTTGCAAGTAAAATGAGACAGAGGCCTATTAATGTTTCTTTCTGCCTGATTAGATTACTTCTCTTTCCTAATGAATTATCCAGACATTTAATGATCCTGTTGATGCTGGTTTTGAATGTCAGTGGGACCAAAAATAATTACTTTTTATAAGCCCCAGACTTTTATCTGTAAGATTAGAGGTTTAAATTTATTTTTCTGGTACTGGGTGTCGACCCGAGGGCCTCATATGTGCTAATCAAATGTGCTCTACCCCAGCCCCTCTTTTTTTCGTTTTGGTTTTTTTGAGACCAAGTGTCATTATGTAGTCTGGGTCCTGCTTGAACTCACAATGTAGTCACTTCCCACCTGCTGTTGTCACAGCAATCCTCCTGCCTCAGCCTCCTGAGTGCTGGCATTACAGGCATATGCCGCTGTCCCTGGCGTAGTATCTTAGTTTCTAAGGCAAGATTACAAGTGTCCTAGGGAACTGCTGCCTTACAGTTGTCTGGGCGTCTGTAGTACTCCGGTTGTGAATCAGCTGGTGTAAAAGGTGGTACTAAGTGGAAAAGTCGAGTGACTGCACCAGCGCTTAGCTGGCTGCTGTTGACAGTGACATAGGACGCAAGTCATTTCCGCACGGAGACAGTGGTAGAGGACACAGCCACAGAGCAGTGTGTGAACTCCCAGGGGACCTGGAGTCGCAGGCTCTGTGGCCCTGGGGTCCGGCCTTGGGGAGAGACAGTGCAGCAAAGTCATCTCCAGCCACCTTCTGAAGTCACCGACAGCCGGCTCCCGGCAGACCCAGGGAGTGACGGTGATGGGATGAGTAACTGCCCACCGGCCCACCGGAGACTGGGTTTCTTCTGGCTCCTTTTCTCTTCTTAAATCGTCTTTTGGTGCAGCTGCTGGTTGCCCCCTTATGTTGGGGGTCTGAGCCCGGCGCAGGACTAGCCTGACGCTCCCCGGGCTCACCTCAGAGGGAGAAGGAGCGCGCCAGGCAGAGCCACCAGGGGCTGCCGATCGATCTCGAACCCAGGCAGGAACCCCCTGTGCCTTCCACCCACTCCTGCCAGGTGACCCAGACAGCCTCTGGCTGCCCTTTCACGGTGGCCTCCTACTCTGCACAGGTGGCCCTGAAGGGGGGAGTTGGCATCAGCCAGCCTTGCAGATGGGAAAGTAGGGATCTTGGTCAGAGGAGCCAGCGTGAGTCACACGCTGGGGACGTCTGGGCCTGGGCCTGCCTTCCTGGCCCTGGCTCTGTGGTGCTTCCCGCGTGAGGGGTGTGTGGATAGCCTGTCTGCTGCTCTGCTATAGCAGGGTTCCAGCCGCTGGAGTGATTGAGCCGCACTGCATTGCGCAGCGCCTGCGGCCCTGAGAGTGGCACAGATCTCCATCCCCAAGTGGCGTGAGCTGGTGTGGGGTGGGCCACTTTGGGGTGGGACCCGAGTTCTGTAAGCCCAGTCGCGCAGAGCAGCTTCTCCGCGGGAGCTGGGTGACGGTCACGCAGGTTGGCACCGCTGGTCGCCCGGCACTGCATTGCTGTGGGCTCAGGAAGGTGCGTAATGGGCTGCAGCGTGTCTGTTAGCGGTGGGCGTGGAGCTCGGTGGTGCAGCCCGGTCCCGAACGCTGGAAAGGTGTGCATACCTGTGTCATGTTTCTGTTTGAGCTTTCTTTTTTTTTTTTTAAGGGAGTAAAATTAAACAACAAAACAGAACAGAATGGGACATAAGAAAGCATAAATTTCAAAGCTAGACAACCAGAGATCTTCACTATCTGTCATATTGTCTCTTGTTTTCTTCCAAATGGTTGTCCTTATCTTTGCATATGGGGAGCTCATTCTAAATAACATAGCCAATCTTTTCACAAGATGTGTAGATCACTGGCTCCCACTTGCTAGGCAGGGGGGAGGAGAAGGGGGGGACACGGGATGGGGGACAGGACAACATGAGATGTCTGATTCTCAGCCCACACGCAGGCAGGATCACAGCCGCCCCCCAGAGAGGGGAGGAGTTCCTTGTTCTCCCGGCACCCCAAGCCAACCATATGGTGCAGGTCCTGATGCACCAGGGTCTCTCCTTCGGGCCGCCGAAAGTCTGCCACACTCACAGCTGCCCCCCAAAGAGGGGAGGAGCTGAGCTCCTTGTTCTCCTGGCACCCCGAGTCAACTGCACGGTGCAGATCCGGATGCACCAGGTCTCTCTCCTTCAGGCTACCGAAAGTCTGCCACACTCTCTGTCTGAGCTTTGAAAACAAAGTGTCACAAGCACCGTGAGGCAAGTGAGATGAGAAAACCGACAGAGGCTGAGGAAAAGCTCAGAAAGCAGGCTTTTCTCTGAATCGGGCCTGGGGTGAACCCCTAGAACAGCCACCCCCAGGGCCCACCCAGTCTCCTGGATGCCCGGTCAGCAGGTCACGCCATCTTGGCTCCCGCCAGCGAAGCTGCCCTGCTCCCCACCTCACCGGGAGGTGGTTTGTGGCTTGGCACAGGTGTCCTGAAGCACGCGTGCAGAGTGAGGGTGGTGGCTCTCTGAACCTGGAGTGTTCCAGCGGGTGGGGCGGCTCCACGTGTGTCACTGGCGTAGGGCTCTGCTGCTCCCATGCTGGCCGCCCTGGCTGTAGTCAGCGTGGAGCTCTTCCCCGGCATGAGGGTGGTGTCCTGGGTTCCTTTCCCCACACTGCAGGTGACAGTAACAATGACAGGGGCTCTTCCCTGAACAGCCCAGTAGTGGTGGATGCTGCAGTTTTTAAAGGGTCTGTGTACATCGGGGCGCCATCCGTGAGAAAAACAAAAGTGAAGTAAGCCTGCCGTAAACTCAGACTGGCCTGCGGGGCTGTCTGCTAGCAGCTTGCCCTTCAGAACGGAGTACTTTGGTTATCTATTTAAATTTAAGCCTAGTAGGTTTCGAATGTTTGTTTTGCGACAGATAGCCTTTCACTGGTGTCTCCGTGGTGGGAATGTATGTATCCCTCCTTACTGAGCTGACTGCGTGTATGTGTGTGTGTTCGCTCCTAAAGCCTGGCGTGAAACTGCTGGTTTGCGCACAGCTTTCCTTGTCAGTGTCTAGTGTTTATTAAACACTCAGTCTGTGGGATAGTTGACGAAGCACCCACGTGTGACCTGGCGCCCTGCTGCGCCTCACAGCTCTGCACAGATGCCAGGTGGGTGGCGGGGAGAAGGGACAGGGCCTGCAGGGAGGGTGAGGACACCTGTGGAGCGCAGCTCTCAGACCTTCCTGGCTTGGCCTCAGGGAGATCACCTCAAAGCCAGTGGTGAGGTTCGCCTTGCAGTGAGCAAAAGCCCCTCTGGCGAGTCCTTCCCTGGCTGGGCCTTGGGGTGACCCCTGTTGGGTGTACTATTTGTGGGTATAGAACAGCAGGGGCTGTGAGAGGGAGCTTAAGAATGCTTGGAATGCGCGAATGGGAGCTGCTAGAGCAGAGGTTGAAAAAATAATAACACAGGGGATGGGAAGTGGCCGAGGCCCGGCAGGAAGGGACAGGGCTACAGCAGGACCTGGCCTGAGGAAGTGGACTTCAGCTTGCAGTTCTGTTCATGGCCTAACGTCCCACTGTGCACTGCCTTTCCTTCTTTTAAAGTTGTATTTATGGGCTGGGGATTTAGCTCAGTGGCTTAAGCACCTGCCTGGCAAGTGCAAGGTTGTGAGTTTGATCCCCGGTACAAAAAAAAAAAATTATAAAGTTGTATTTAAGTAATAAGTGGATCTTATGTTAGAAAATCACTTTTAATGATTTGAAGATTCACGAAGCTAGTAATCGCATTTACATGATTAGGGAAAAACCATTAAACTTGAGATGGTTTTACTTTGCAGCAGTGCTGTAGTCTCGTGGTGGAAAGGTGGATTTTCAAGGGTAAAAGGCAGGAGTCTGCCTCTCTAAGGCAAGCTCTGTCTGTGTCCCTGAGTTTCCAGGACTGAGATCCAGCACAGTATGAACTCCGGCTGGAGGGTGTAGTCTGTGCTGTGCACTTGTTTCAGTGCTGTTACTCTGAGCAAACCGGGTGGGCTGTTACCTCCCCGGAAGCCCCTGCCGGTGCTCTTAGTAACCCTTCTGAGGCAGGTGGGAGAACCAGTGTGTTTTCCAGAGCAGTTTGAAATTCTTAGATGAAAGGCTCTGCAGAGAGCAAACTTTTGTATCAGCCCACTTTCCTCCTGGAGCCAGGAGACAAGGGTGTGACAGCCCAGGGTTTTGGAGCTCTTTTATCAGTGGCTTTTAATATTATTATATATTTAAAATGAATATTATGAGCTCCTGAGAAAGTGGCCCACTGGAAAAGCAGACCTTTTGGTTTGGACTTTGGAATTCTTACCTCTGTTTTCACCAAAGATTTAGAAAGGTTTATTTTTTATTGTGGTGGTTTTTGGTACCAGGGATCGATCAAACTCATGTGTTACCAGGCAGGCACTGTGCCACTGAGCTATAGACCCAGCCCTTAAAACAGGTTTAAATGTTAGTTTGTGACAGGCCGGACTGGGGGAGAGCGTGGCCCTTTCATGGTCCTGGGTCCCAGCCTTACGTGTGCGGTGTCTCAGAGAGGCTGCAGTTTACTTTACTTCCAGTGTGTAGGACCTGTGACTTCTGTGAAATTAATCTTTGCTAACATCTTGCAGTAAGTACTGGATCCCAGTCATAAGTGTAGATCTATGGGGTCAGTGCACACTCCAGTGCATCAGTGTCATAAGTAAGTGTGCTTGGGCAGCTGTGTTTGAAGATTTAAAACCGAGTTTTTGCCTTTGCGACTCTCCCAGTCTGTAGTGGAGGGAGTGCTCCAGGGACCATAACTTGCTATGGGCTGAGGAGAGTGTGTTTCTGAACTGCCCCTGTGTTATTTATTTACTCTCGAGACGGGCTAGCTGTAGTAGTTCAGGCTGTCTTTGAACTCATGATGTAGCCCAGGCTTTGAACGCTCAGAAGTCCTCCTGCCTCAGCCTCCTCCTGAGTGCTGGAATGACAGACATGGGCCACCAAACCTGGCACACCTACTTTAAAAACCAACTGTGGTGATATTGTGACATAGGGTTTTGGAGGAACAAACTCGAGGTTTTGCTTTTTGTGCATTTGCAAGAGATTTTCTGTCAACGTCAAAGAAAAATGACCCAGTGTAGATACATGGGATGGGGAACAGGCTGTTACCTCTCCATTCCTGCCAGTCGCGACACAGACACGGGCAGTGTGTCTGCTGCTTTTCTTCCTGAGGGGCACCTGCTGCAGCCTGAAAGCTTTGCTCTGCTCGGCTTCGAGCCAGCTTTGTGTAGGCCCTCCATGGTCACTCGCCTGTGTAGAGGGGCACCTCTCCTTGCAAGAGCACTGGGCACCATGTCCAGGACAGTAATGGGGCTTCTTAAAAACAATACAAGCCAGCCAGGTGGAGCCTACCTGTAACCCCAGCACTTTGGGAGGCTGAGGCAAGAGAGCCACCAGCTCGAGCCTTGCCTGGTCTATTTAGCGACTTAGATCTTTTTCAAAATGAAAAACGGCTCCTTTTAAAAACTAAAAGAGAAATGGCCTTGGGACGGGGTTCAGTGTGAAGGACCTGTGTGCTCCATGTCCAATACCACAGAAAACAAAAGCAAACACCTCCACATAGTGGGACGAGAGATGTGGAGTGATGGGAGGAATGTTTCAAGGTGTAGGACCCTCAAGACTGCCACAGGGTTGTCTAGATGTGTTTCTTTTAAGTAGAAACCACAACTGACCCTTAGTTTGCAGTCACCCCTGCGCGGGCCAAGCTCTCGTGTGCCCTGGGCTGAGCCGCTGGGGGGCTGGGTGGTGTCCGCGGCGTGCTCCAGGCTCGCGCCGTCCCCTAGTGCGCATGTGCGGTGCCCGGAGCCGTTGGGAAGCCATTGGCGCAGCGCTGCCCGCCGTGGACATGGCTGGTGACCGGGCCTCCTGCCGGAGGGAAGCTGAGGTGAAGGCGGAGGACGGGGACTCCTCGGACAACCTGAGCAGGTCCGCCGTGGCCCTGGCCCTTCTGGTTCCGGCCGACGAGGTGCAGTGCCGCCAAATCCGCCAGCAGTACCGGCAGCTGATGGACAGCGTGCAGCAGAGGCGCGACGCCATCCTGAGCTCGGCGGACGAGACGCTGTCCGAGGCGCTGGCCGAGGCGGAGGCGCTGTTTGAGATCGTGAGCCGCCCGCACGAGGCTGCCCTCGACGCGCAGTTCCTGGTAATGGCCTCGGACCTGGGCTGCGAGAAGGCGCGGCAGCTCAACGTTGACCTGAACCTGTTCAACCTGGCCGCCTTCTGCGAGCTGCTGCTGGCCTTCGCCGGCCTGAGCTGGCTGGAGGTGGCGCAGGAGCGGAACCAGGGCGGCGACTGCGTCGGCCCGGCCTTCTGGGTCGCCATGCACCGGGAGGCCACTGCCTGGCTGGCGCGGGCCGACACCTTCCACTTCCTGCTCGGCAGCTTCCGGTCCGAGCCCACTGTGCGCCGGTCTCCGGCCCAGCGGCGCCGCCGGGTGCGCAAAACAGACCCTTGCCAGGCAGAGCCCACCAAGCTGGTGCGCCTGGATCCGGTCCCCGAGCAGGAGACCACGGAGCGCCAGGTGGAGCGCATCCTGGGGCTGCTGCAGAGCTACTTCCACCGCTACCCCGACTCGCCCGTGTCCTACTTCGAGTTCGTGGTGGACCCACACTCGTTCGCTCGCACCGTGGAGAACATATTCCATGTGTCCTTCATCATCAGGGACGGCTTCGTGAGGATGCGGCTGGACCAGGATGGGCTGCCCGTGCTGGAGCCGGTGGACGCCAGCCAGATGGGTGACGCTGCCGACGCTGGCACCTACGACCGGAAGCAGGGGGTGATAACCTTGAGTATGCAGGACTGGGCAGACATCGTGGCCACCTTCGAGATCTCCCAGGCCATGATCACGAGCTCACGCTAAAGGTTTTCAAAATGCAGCAGTCTGTTGTGTTTTTTTTGTTTTTTTGAAGCACATACTATAATTCTTGCAAAAAGTATCTTTGAGAACATCTGAAATTGATTTCCTTATTATATATAGTGTGTTTTTCTTGGTAATTTATACAGTCGTGATCTATTACTAAAAAACACTGGCCACCTGCTTATGGGAAATTTTTTGAATCCCTTATTAATAAAAATAAATTCTGAATTTCATTAAAAGATACTGGGTTGGGCCCCATTGGTCACATTTGAGATTCCACCTACATGGAAGGCTGAGGTAGGAGAATCCAACGAAGTTCCAGGCCAGCCTGGCCAATTTAGGAAGACCCTACCTCAAAAATGACAGGGCTGGGGTGTGGCCCAGTGGTAGAAGAGGTTCTGGATTCCACCCCCAGTATCATCCCCCCACCACGTGAGGTGATTCTGCAGGGCTTGCTGGATCAAAGTGAACCAGGAGAAGCCCATAAAGGTCTCCTAACCAGGTTAGGGGATCAGTGAGCAAAAAAGTTAAGGAAAACTTTGTAGGGCAGTTGTTAATACATGACATTGATAAATCAGATGTTGCTCTTTAAAGAGTGGGTACTCATTCTAAACAGTCTCTAAGTGGATTCAACAAAAATAGCGTCTGCCTTTAGTGAAGGCATCACCTAGGGACTGCAGGGTGAGTAGGAATGAGAAGATAGAAAGCGCGTACTGTAGGCAGGACAGGACGGGGTAGGGCAGGTGTGTGGAGCTGTGAGAAGGAAGGAGGGAACCAACAGATGCACCGGAAAACGTCTGTCTGGAGGTTAAGCTGGGTGAGCATTGCATAACCTGGGCTATTAGTGTCCTTAGAGGTGGGAGAAATTGTGTCACACAAAGACACACAGCTGTGAGCTGCAGTTAATTTCTTCTCTGCTCCCTGTTTCTCTCTATAGGTTGTCCTTCAGAAGCAGCCACATTACATAACCACTCTTTTTTTTTTTTTTTTTTTGCTTTGGGCAAAGTTGCTTTGCTAGAGAAAGCCAGGATTACATAGGATTTAGGAGTTGGCACTGGCCCCTTCCTGCCGAAGGTGTGCCCGATGTTGACCAAGTGCTAGTTGTGCTGCATCCACTGCTCAGCCTGGCCCATCGCGGTCAGGACAGCCCTCCCCCCACTCTCCTCATTTGGCCTCCTTGGGAGTTTGACCTGTCACTTTGCCAGCCTGGGCTAGGGAACCGTGGACTTTACCTCCAAGCGTGCGGCCTGTGCTGCCAG
>PVJX010025469.1:0-26792 GCA_004027295.1 Dolichotis patagonum | reverse complement strand
AAAATAAGAGGACATCTTATGGTAATCATCCCTAATTTCCTATCAACTTAATGTGAAGCCCTGTATAACTTATACTGTCTTATTGTGACTGATCTTATTTGAATCTGGTTTGTTAGAATGCTGTTTTGTATTGACTGATTTTATTTGAATCTGTTATGATTGATAGTATCAAGTCTGAGAGTATAGGCAACTACACTGAAGATGACAAGATTCACTAGGATACCCACTCTGGTTTGATTATTACCTGCTTTTGAAGTCTTATAATGTCTCTAATGCTTTGTTTTTATTAATGTTGTTATATACTGCTGAGACATCATGGTAACCATTGTAGGTCACTTTGTATTGTGGTTATATATGACTTTTTGCTTTATGCTTTTCTAGGAATTGTTTTATCTTGCTTTGTTTTGTTTTTACCTCTAATACAGAAAGGATAGATATACATTTAGAGACTCATGCATGTGTAGAACTTATAAACAGTTTACAAGAACCAATTATATAACACATGTTGAAATGAACAACTACTTTGAAGAAAAAGAGACACTACAGTACACAGTGCTGATTCCATACTGTCATGATGTGTAATCCAGCAAAATTATCATTCTTTGTTCAAAGTGATTTTAGCTTGCTTTGCCTTGTTTAAGTTCAACATACATGAAGGTATGGACAGCTGTTTTGAGGAGAATGAGAGACACTATGACAGCCATTCTTGGCTTCCCTATTGTCTGGTCTTGAAGACCTGAAACGCCCTCCTCGTCCTGCTCAGATCAATTCCATACTAGGTTGTTTCATGTGAATTCCCTGTATGTGACAATATGAACAACTATTTGGAAGAAAACAAGAGTCAATACAATAGAGAATGAATATCTCCAATTATCTAGCTTTGGAATTTTTGTCTCTTACATTGCTTTCTTGTGATCTGCTTTGTTCTGTTTTGTTGTGTTTAATTTTATCCTTTTGATATAATTGAATGTATATTTGAGTGGGTAAAATGGATGACCATATTGCTGTTTTTTTTTGTCAGATCATGGAACAGAACTGTTAGCAGACTCACTGTCTGAATGTCTACTTTACATGTTTTAACTTTATAATTTGAACAACTATTTCCAAGAAGTCAGTATATAATTTATCAAGTAATAATCTCTTAGGTTTTTTTGTTGTTGTTCTTTTCCTTTTTTCCTTGGAATTCTGTATTGTTGCTACCCTTTATTCTGTTTTTTTTTCTTTCTTCTCTTTAAATAAAATAAAAAAAATTGGTTAAGGATTTGTCTGTTTTATTTATTCTTTTAATGAGCCACCTCTTTCACTCACTGACTCTTTGTATGATTTTTAGTCACAAGTTTTGTTAATGTTATAATATCCTTCCTTAGACTAGCTTTGGATGAATAATTCTTATTTTTCCAGGACTTCAAAGGTGCATCATTAGGTTATTTATTTGGGCTTGCTCTGTTTTTCTTATGCAGGCATTCATTACTTTAACCTTCCCTCTTAGGACAGCTTTCATTTTGTCCCAGAACTTCTGTTATGTTACATTGGTGTTATTATGTGACTCTAGAAATGGTCTCATTTTTTTCTTGATTTCTTCTGTGATCCATTGATAGTTCAATATTGATTGTATTGTTTAATTTCTACTCACTTGCAAAATTTCTGCAGGTGTTTTGGTCATTAATTTCTGGTTTCATCCTGTTAGGATCTGATAATATGCATGGGATAATTCTGCATTTACGTAAGTATGCTATGTTGGCTAGTATGTAGTTTGTTTTGGAGAAAGTTCCATTTACTGCTGTAAAGAAGGTACACTGTTAGGCAGAATGGTATGTAGATGTCTGATAAGTTCTTTTGTGCAAAGATATTGTTCAATTCTCATATTTATTTGAGCTTTTTGTCTAGTTGATCTTTCTGTTTGTTACTGTGCTATGTTGCAGTCTCCTTCTAAAATTGTGCATATGCTTATCTCATCTTTGTGTCTAGCAGTGTTTGTTTTATGAAGTTGAGTGTTAGTGTTTGGTCCATATATGGTCATAATTGTCCTCTCTTTCTTTTGAACTGTTCTTTTTAAGCAATGTGCAGTGACCTTTTTTACCTCTTCTGATCAGTTTGAACTTCAAATTGCTTTGCCTGAAAATAGGATAAGAGCCTGTTTTGGGGCTTCTTTTGTGTAAAATATTGTTTTCGATCTTTTTTTAGTCTATGTAATTCTTTTTGGGTTAAATGTGTTTCTTGAATACAGCATACTATTGTGCTGTGATTTTTGTTTCAATTTTGCTAACTTTGTCTTTTTATTGAGGAAGTAAGAGCATTCACACTGAGAGTCATTTTTGAAAGGTATTGATTTATTCTTGTAATTGCATTATTTGTCCTTTTACTAATTTTCTTCCTTTTTTTCCCTTTTACTTAACTGCTCATCTTTCCTTGTATATTCATAGCATTGGGTTTCTTGACACTGTTAGCTTTATTGCATCTTTCTGGAAATACCCTTCAGAATTTTTTGGAGTGCTGGCTTGGAGGTCATGAATTGCTGTAGGTGTCCTTTTCATGAAAATGTCTTATTTTTCCATCAATTTTGAAAGATTTTTTTTGCAGAATATATCAGTCTGGGTTGGAAATTGTTTTCTTTTGGGGCTTAAAACACTCCAATATCTTCTGAGTTTTAATGTTTGTGTTACTTTATTCTAGTGGGTTTACCTTTACACAATGCTTTATTCTGTTTTTAAGATTCTGTTCTTGTGTTAGACTTCTGGGATTTTGACTATAATTATCATGTAGAGATTCTTTTCTTGAGTGTGTCTATGTAGTTCTATATGCCTTACTTATCTGTATATTAAAATCTTTATGCATATTTGGACATTTTCCTGCTATTATTTTGTAAGCAGGTTTTTAAATGCCACTTGCGCTATCTTTCAATTTTCCACTTATTCTAGTTAATCTCAGATTAGTCTTCTTTATGTCATCTAGCTGACTATTTGATCTGTTTTTTAAGTTCTATTGTTGCATGTCAGTTATTTCTGAATACTTGTTCATGGACATCAGGCCTGCCTTCTAGTTGTGATACACTATCTTCACAATGGTCACGTCTGCTGCCCATATTTTCAATATTTAATCTTCTTTGAGCTCAATGGACAACTTATGGATCTTTTTAAATCTTCTGTTACCCTTTTAAATAAGTTGCCTGTGGCTTTTGATTTCATCCCCCTCAGTGCTCCATGGGTCAGTTTTGATGGAGTTGTCAGTTCTTAGAGCCATTTTGTCGCCTTGTCTGATCATGTTTGCATTTGTAAAATTGTTTGTTTGTTGTTGTATATTGTTTTTGTGGTGAGATTTGTAGGTTGATAATAGGGGGAGACTTTGTTGCTTTTCTAGAGACCCCTTTAATTAGTGTCTGCTTTTTCAGTGATGCTCTTAAAGCGTGGCTATCTCTAGGCCTTTGCCTTTGCCCCATGATCCAAGTGCCTTCACTTATTTTGGAAGGGAGGCTGCAGTGTATTTGGTCTAACATCCAGTTTTCTGGGAATAGGCCACAGTAGTTTTATTTATATAAAGGTAATCCAGATATTGGTATGCAAAGAAACCAATTGTTAGTAACACCTATACCAACTTGGCAATAGCAGCAAAATCAGCAGCCACAGTAGTGTCAAAGACAAAGTGGATTTTGACAAAACCAAGAGCCAATAATGTACCACCCAATAAGCATAAGCATCTGTAATTGTAGTATAAACACTGACAATCCAAATATTGCCATACTATATATATATATATTAGACTATATATACTGTACTATATATACTGTACTATATATATATACTAGACACTCAAGAATATTAAATATTGGCATACTATATATATATTGTATGCATATATATATATATATATATATAATGTAACAGCTATATCTTCACTAACAATAGAACAGTTTTAAACAGTATAATGGCATAGATTTATCATCTGAAGATCTATAAAACAATGGTTATACAAGTAAAGTAAAGAGGTAATGGCAAACCAAGGAATGAAAAAAGTAAGCTTGAAAAATTAATCAGTGGAAGATGAGAAAAGGGAAAGAAAAATAAGACAAAGAATCTTATTGAATAAAAAGAAATTAGTAACACTAAGTAAAAGTAACATAAAGGAATAAAAAAGAAAAAAGAAGAAAAAACCAGGACCAAACAAAAGAAAAAGAAGGAAAGAAAATAAAAGGGGAAAGAAAATGGAGAAAGAAACCCACAAACCTGAAGAGAAGCTAATGGAGGAAAAAGAAAAAAAGAATTTACAAAAAAAACCCCAAAAAACAAAAAAACTTCTTCCTTTTGAATGTTTAGTTTCTTTCCACAATCTGCAGTTTTGCAATGTAGCAAGTCATGATTTTACCCTAGGTTTATGATCTGTGGTTCTGGCAGGTGCCCCACCCACCAGGCTGCAGAGGTCCCTCTGTCCTTACACCCCCAGACTGTGGCAGCTGAGCAACCTGAGGCACGTCCCTGCTCATGTTGGTAAATGAGGAAGGAAATCAGACCCTTGGTCTCTGCTGGATGGAAGTCACAGTGCCAGATTCAAGCAGGACTTAATGCCAGCGTCTTCAGATTCAGCTGCCTCTGACAGCCATACTTGCTGGACTTGGTTTCTCACTGTGGAGAGTCAAGGCTCTTCTCATCTGAGCTTAAACTTCTGTTTAGCCTACTCCTTCTCCAGGCTGTCTTCTGCTGTATTGTCTGCCACTGAATTATTATGGAAAGGTAACACTGGAAACTCTGAAGCAGGGTTCTGTAGTTGTTCTGTGGCTCAGACATAAACAATTTCCCCTTTTTTGCAAATGGCACCTGATTAAATACTGCCTGGAAATATGATGCGTATAGAGGTGGGTTTCTTTTTGAACTTTACCCTGTAATGAAAGAGTCATTTGTAATGTAAAACTCCATGCTGTTTTTGTAGTTTACAATAGTTGTGAACTTTTCTTGGGGACAGCACTGCTGTTGAGTCCACAATTTCTCCCTGGATCTGTTGATCTTTTGGTCTCACCTTTTTTCTGCGTCTGTCAGACACATCCACGAGCTTGCTTGGCTGCTCAGTGCCTCTGCGGTGCCCTGCCAAGGGGAAACAAAGTGCACAGCTGGTTTGGAGTTGGTGGTTGAGGGGCTAGGGCATGGAATCCACAGGTGCAGAGTTGAGTAGGGGTCAACACATGCATGGCATGTCTGCATCATACAAACATGGGGCACGAGACACAGCTGCTTCATCTGCCTCTGGACTTGGGGGCCTCTTTGGTTATTTTAAAAATGCTCCTATTTATTTAGATTTCTCATCTGTTAATACAATATATTTATAATTTTCCTTTAAATTTTTGTGCATATTTTCAGTAGCTATTTTAAAATTTTTGTCTGGGGCTGGGGATTTAACTCAGTGGCATAAGTGCCTGCCTGGCGAGCACAAGGTTGTGAGTTTGATCCCTGGTACCTAAATAAATAAATAAATAAATGTTAAAAAAATAAAATTAAACTCTGTTAATTCCAGTACTCTGTTATCTTTGGTTCTCTTTGTTTTGACTATTGCTTTCTTTGATTGTGGGTCTCTTGATACATCTAGTACTTTTTTTGTTATATGATGGCTATTGTGGATAATATATTAGAAGCAGTCTGGATTATGTTGTCTACTTTTGAAGAATTTTGAATTTTGGGGGGTAGGCCATTCAATTAATGGAGGAATTTATTGATTTTTGTCATTCTTAGTTTTAAGCTTTAAGATAAGTTGAGTTTGTTTTACTCTTCGCCTTAGGCTGGTGATGGTGGACATTTTAGAGCTCTCAATAATAACAAATAGCCTGCTATGGCACATGTGCCATAGATTTGCCACCACTGTCCAGGAGCATAACCTATATTCTAGGTTATCATCTTTACTCCTACAGGAGACTTTTTGGGTCATTAGATAAATGCTCTGAGTAGTGAGAGAAGTTTCTTTGTTTTGGCTCAACCAATGCATCGAAAGAGTTTCCATGTTTTAGTAGCTCCAGTCAAGTCCTCACTTTTCCAAAAGTTAATGTCTGCTAAACATTGTGGAATTTTATTTTTGCATACACACAGCCAGTCTTTAGCCAAGGACCTGAGATAAACTGTTACGCAGGGTTCTGAGCGCTATATTTAACAAAGCCTTTAAAATTTAAACACCTGTTTCACAAAATCCAGTCAACTCAGCAGGAATGAATTCTGATGTTTTCCTCCATGACTCTGTGAGAAATCTGCTTTGTGCTTTGTCTTTATTTCACATTTTTGGTCGTTATTGTTCTGGAAATCAGGCTCAGTGAAAAATTCAGGGTGAACAGTGTTCAATCAAATGTTCTCTCCAGGACTCAATTCTGTACTTTATATATTGTCTAATGTTTGAGGACAGTTGGTTTATGTGTTTTGGCCAATCCTATAATTGTTTATTAGCACAAAAATGAATCTCATTCCAGTTATTCTCTCATATCAGAAGCATCCGTAACTGCAGTTTTACATCAATAATAATTTTTCTGTTTTTGAGCCATTTGTCAACATCCTTTTTGGACTCATACAATTTTAAATAGAGGTGAAGGTCATTATAGTTTGTTATATTTCAATGGTCCTCAAAATTTGGTATCAAGGGATTAGTTTTTAAAGACTGATTTGGATATGAATAGAGGCTATGATTGTACATTTTCAGCAAGTAAATTTTTTATACATTTGATGTTGGCTCCATACTTTTCAAAACATCTTCTATGACATGTTAAATAATGGCTTACTTGTTTGAGGTTTCACTGTGAGCAATTATATTATCACTGATGAAGATACTTTATGCAGATTATTCATATTATTTCCTTAGAATGGAACAGTTACTTCATAAAGATGGTTCAGCATCTTCTTTACAAATATTAGCTACTCTTAAGAACTGAAGTACAAGATTTTAATAAGTTTTTCTTTCCTAGTAATCCTAGGTATGCTACATATATTTTAAAACTGAATAAAAATACAAGAAATGAGATTACTTTAAGGTAATATGCTAAGTCAGAGTTAATTTTGTTTTTTGTGATAGTCTTAAAATGGTAGGGCTTTGAAAATCACTTGCTTTTGAAGTTTATACATTATCCTCCATAAGAAATACCTTGCTTGAGGCTTTTGTGTGATTCTGTGTAACTTGGTTTAACAGAAGTAATCCTTAAGATTGTATAATCACTTTTTTCTTTAGTGACTTCTCAAGAAAATTTCTCTTCTGTGGAGAACTTATGTTGCACTCTTGAAGGGAAATTCATCTTCCCTTTTATGTACTTAAGTTTAGACCTTTCCTGTTTGAAATTACAGACACTGAACTGTGTGTATATGAACCCAGCATAATGATTATATAGAAACATAAACAGATAAAGCCCATTATTGCTGTTCCCCAAGATATTTTCCTGTTTTCTTGAATAATGAAAGTCAGGGTAGCCTAGCGAAAAATTAAATGGGCCTCATAAAATAATGTTGTCTCCAAGGAGTTACCACTTAAATTAGTCCTCAGTTATTTGCTCAGCAAACAATTATTTCAATGACTAATAACTTCCCAAGAGAAGGTAATCAAAAAAGGGATATATATAGTAGTTTTCTTTGAATAACAATACATCATTTCCTCAATATGGTTAATAAGGATCTGAACTTCCATTGGAATCATTTTCTTGTGCCAGAACATGGACAAAGTAGTTATAGGTGATATGCATTATTGTGATCTCTTTTTCAAAATTTGTGCTAGGTGAGTACTTTGTTCTTATTATGCTTTAGATATTAGATCAGGGAGCTGAGGTTTGAGATTGATCTAGTTTTGTTTACTACTGTCTCTCTACTGGGTAGCAAAAATTCAAGAAATATCTTTTAAATAAAAGAATAATTGAAAGTTCCTGCTCTTGAGGAATCTTTATGGAGAGACAGAAATATAAGCGAATTATCTGCATAAAATCTGAAATTTTTCTAATAGACTTAAATTTAAAATTGTATGCGATTAAGCTGGTAGGTACAATTAGATCTGGAGAAGTAAGTGGTTTCTCTAATGCAGTAATTCTTATAGGTAGAGAACCATTAATCTAAGAAAATTAAGTGTATCAACCAAATTAAGTAAATTAGGAGAGAATTGAGGCTCTTGTTCTTGGGGAGACTGTTGAGCTTGAAATATTTTGTGTGGCCAGGCAATGATTTAAAAAAAAAAAAGATAAAGGTATGTTAAAAGCACATGAGAGCTAACCCAAAAGAGCCTATAGAAGCTGGAACAGTTTGAGTAACAAAATAAATAAGAGTAACGTTAGATTGTAACTCAAAGAATGAAGTAAATATTCATAAATGTATACTGATGATTGAATGAAAAATAAAAGGACAATTTTTCTTTATAAAAAAACTTCTAGTTAATACGTGTAGAAAGAATGAGAGTCACATAAAAATGACCACTAGAATACCGTAATTATAACTGCTATAGTATGATACACTGATGAATTTTAAGATCAGCGGAGTAACAAGATGTTTGCATCATATTTACTCAGGGAAAATGGAAAATACTAATTAAAATAATTTTTTATAAAAGCAGAAAGTCCATCCTAATAAAGGATCGAAGTGAATATCACCAATTCCAAGTTATACTGTCATCACGTACTCTACTATAGAGGTACCATCCATCTGTGGTTTTCTTCCCAAATACTGGTGGCTTCAAGCTAATCACAAGAAGCCATCAGGAAAACTCAAATTTAGAGACATTCTAAAAAACATTTGGCCAGTAGTAGTACTCGTGGAGGCTAAGATGATTTGACAAATAAATGCACAGTAGAGTCCTGGATTATGTCTTGGAGTAGCGAAAGGACATTAGTAAAAAGCTGAATCTGAATAAAGTGTTTGGTTTTGTTAGCAGCATTGTTAACTAATGTTCATGTTAATTTTTTAGTTTTGATAATTTTACTATGTTATATGAAATACTAGTGTTAGAGGAAGCTGAGGAGGAGGTATGAGAATCCTCTACTTCCGCAACTCTAAAAATTTCAAAACAAATAAAATATAATTCAACTTGTTTTGCTTCTTTGGAGGAAGCTCTGCATTTTGTACTTAAAAAACTATTCTTTGCTTCTACAATGGGAACAAACATGATAAAATGCAAGCAGGTAGATGATGTAGAAGAAGTACATGCAGGGCGTGTAGGAGCTTCAGATCATGTTAATTAAGCAAGTTTTTCACGTCTCGGGCCTCTTACACTGTTAAGGCAGAACGTGCACTCCTCCAGCCACTGATTAACCACTGAACAAAAGAGCAGCCTAACAGATTCAACAATTTAATTATTTTCTTAGTTTTCTATGGAAGAATTAATAAGCCCTTGGTCATAAACCAGAGTTTATGTTGATTGTTCTCTCCCAAGATGAAATATTTTACAACTTCCTTCAATATGGTTTTCTAATTAAAAAAAAACACCTATCAATAAACCATTTTGGTTAAACCAGTAAGTTTTATTGAGAAATTACTGTATGCCAGATACTTTTTCAAATATTATCCCATTTACACACAAGCAAAACCTTGAAAGTAGGTGTAACTATTTCCTCTTTAACAAGTCAGTAAATTAAAACTTGAAGAGATAGTTTGCCCAATGCTAATTGTTTGGTAGTGTTACTTGCCCAGTGGTAGGATATTCTAACACCAGGTTTACCCAATAAATTAAGTAAAAGCAATCCTGCCACTTTCCAGAGTGTGCATAGATTCAGAATAACTCACTATAAAGTGAAATGGGCCTGCTGAGATAGTAACCTGTGTTTGTCTGAATCTAAAACTAATGATCTCTATATGACATTAAATGAAGTTTGAAGGGATTCACATAGAAAGATAAAACTTGCAGTAGTACTGGACCAGTGAGTCAGATGTAAATGAGCAAAGAAGAGGCAAGACTGTAGTCATGTTGGAAATAGACTGGATTCTTACTAATCTTTTGATAATTTGAAGGTTCTCTACTCACCTTCAACTTTTGTTGTTGCTGTTGGGTATCCCTTCAAACAAATTAATTTTCTGTCTATCTTCAAATACTACTGATATATTAAAGTCTACCCTTTTTTGGTGATTTTCTTTCACAAGATTCTCAAGAATTTGTTTCATCCAGAAAAAGTGGTATGCTGTGCTTAAACAATGCAGAAAGTCCCACATCCTTGTGTCAGTCTGAATGACAGCTTTGGTCTAAGTCCTCCTTTTTTTCTCAAAAGTTTTGGGTTCTAGAAAAGGGTGAGGGTCTTTAAGATGACTTCCTCTTTTGATTCAGGCTTGCCAGAACTTGGCCTTATTTCATAAAGAGGATGCACAGGCAGATCGAAGATAAGTCCCTGCCAGCCTTCTTTTCATGTCTCCAGTGTCTATCATTCATGAGTGAATGTCTTAGAACTCAGAGAGAGCAAGTACTCAGAAAGACTAAGTGAACACTTAGCAGTGTACCACTCAGGTTCACATTACAGAGTCTAGAACTCAGAAAAAATATACTGTGTTCCAAAACTGGGCGGTTCATGTCTAACAGAGACTTACGAATTCTAATTTGGATATTATCTTAAGGAAAATTTATAGAAAACTTAAAATTTCTTTTATGTGATCGATTTTAGAGATGTAAAGTTTTATTGAATTTTCTTTCTAATCAATCCTGTGGGTTTCTCAATCTTCCAAGAGTCACTTGACCTAGATTGGAAAGAGAATTATTCGATCAGCAAATATTTGTTAAGCAACTAAAACATTTTTTCACCTTAGTATGTTGCATGTTAAGGTTAAAAAATATGATATTATATCTGCCCTCAGGCAGTTCATAATCCAACAGGGTAAGCTAATAGTGAGTAGTTAAAGTATAATGTCATAGTGCTAGGATGGAAGTATATATAACAATTTTGGGAGCAGAGAGAGGAGATTGGGAGATAGAGGTGGGAGGTAGTTGATGCTGGGTTGAGTGGCTTGATGGTAAACTGTAGCTCAGGACTTGACTGAAATTTACGTTTCTGATAGGAGTAGCTCCTTAAATTAATATAGACTAGAAAGAAATTTTCCACGTGGGAACAAATTTTCAAAAATTATTTCAAAGGCCAAATTAATCCTATGAAGACAAATCAGTATCATAAAGCAAATAAAATTCTAGGGCACTTCTGTTGAGATAATTTTTAAACATTGATAAGAGACAATGCTGGCTCGATCACCTCTATTATCTAGTTTCCTTTAAGACAGTCTGTGGGATATATCTGTAATATTATATCTCAGAAGATAGGGACATAGCCTACCTGAACTTGCTTCAAAATGTGCCTTATGAGTGTGTTTTATTGATATCACCAAGGAACAGCATGAAAAATGATCTGTATCTAAGTATAGGTGGTGGCAAATTATTGTTGTCAGACTGGCTGCCTTTCTTAAGCCCTGACTTTGTCATGTCTGATCTGTGCACCACGGTGCTCGTGTAGCTTAAATTACATTAAATTAAATTCATCGTTTATCAAAGGCCTATTGTGTACCAGGCACATAGTCAGTGGGATGCAAAATGAATCTGGAAAACCAACTGCAATAGGAAAATGTCTGGGTTTTATTCAAACTTTCAATTACCACCACATCAAATAATTTTAACAGTTGATACACAGAATAACAGAAAAGTGTAGCTAACTGTTCCATGGGCTAGTTGAAATAAATTACTACCTCAGTAGCTAGCTTCAGAATTTCTCTTAAAGGCAAATGCTATAAAAAGTTTATCATTAGAGATAGAACAGTAATGGGACAGGAGAGCCAAGGGGAGAGAAACAATATGATAGAGTGCCCCAGGGTGGTTTGGAATGAGGGCGTCTAATTCCAATTTTAAGCTTTTGTGTTGCAATGAAGCAACTCTCTTATATACTTTATGTACATCTGTGGTAACTGTGCCACTCACACACACAGAGGCTCACACATGCGTCTGTGGGTACATGTGTTTATCTGTGTATAAAGAGAGAAACAATCTTGGGAAAGGACAGTATTTTACATCGTTATCAATAGTTATGACAGAGAAAGGGATGAGGTCATTAGGTTAGTTATTCTCTAAACTGAATGAATTATGTAGAACTGTGATAAAAGTGGCCAGAAAAATACAGGATACTCTCACCTTGAACCCTCAACTTTGATGTATATTTGGGAAAACATTGGATGTTATGAGTTATTTTATCTAGATCTTTAGGGTTCTCCACTTCCCAACATAGCATTGTTTCATTGCTTCCCTACTGCACTTCCTAAAAAGATCCGGCCATTGTTATCAGTCCCTTTATTGTTTATTGTGTCTTCTGTCCTTTCCGTCTTCTGCCAGTCCATCCCTTGAATGTAAATGTCTCACTAGTAGGGTTTTGCCTGTCTTGCTCACTGCTGTGAACCCAGTGCCTGGTATGATATCTAATGTAGGCAATGGATACATACTCACTGAATGAAATGCTCTTCAAATTACTTTGATGATGCACAACTCACAACGATGTTGTTCTCTGAAATTTTACTCTGCTTGTGGTTAGTAACATAATTTTGTCTTAAATTAGTGTTAGTCTGTGACTATGTCTTATACTCAGGAGTTTTTAAAGTCACTTTGAAGCAAACATGAGATGCTGATACTTTCACCTTTTTAACTAAACATACTTTTTCTCTCCCTCATTATTTCTACCAACATTAACATGTGAATTTATATTCCTATCAAAATAGTGGGAGAGTTGGAAATAATATCTAGATTAAGGGATGGGACCTAAGAAGAATCATAAATGTGAAGGTTAGACTTTACTGTGTTTGCTTGGCAGCCACCTACAAGATCAATAGAGCACACTTCCAGGCAGTCTGGGTGGGTCTGTTTGGGTCATGGAGGCAAGACCCTGGGATCTGTATCCAGTTTCGGGTCCCTTCTTTGCCTGCACTGTTCCCTTGCTCTACTTCCAGGCTATGAAGTGAGCAGTTTTACAGTACCATGCCCTTCTGCCATGAAGTTTCTGCCTTGGGCCACCTGATCCTTGACTGAAAGCTCTGAAAGCATGAGCAAATTAGTCTCTAACTGCAGGCTGTGGGTGTGGTGTATTTTGTCCCAGAGATGGGAAAGTTGACCCCCATACTGGTAGGAGTGCTGGGATGGCTCAGGGAAGTGAATGTGGGCTGCCAGGTCTAGAGGGTGCTATCTCTACTTCTTTTGTATTTCCTTCTGTGTCAAGGATTGATGGAAAAGATTCTTGGGGACAGCAAAGGACTCCACGCAAGTCAGACACACAGAGGAAAGGAATAATTCACTGTTACTCTTTGACTTGAAGGTAAAAGTGTGGATGTTTTTCTTCTCCATATTGAATAGTCTTGCTGGAGACCTATATTTTTGTATGAAGTTCGATTTCTCAGTTTTTCCATATTGGTATATTGCTTATTGAACATATATTTTTATTATTTCTTTTCAACATTACTTGTATTGCAGATCTAATTTGTCAGATAAGATGCAAGATGGTGGGTTAAATTTGAATTTCATATATAAAAAGAATAATTTTTAGTGTACATGTGTCCCATCTAACATTTGGGATATACTAACACTGAAGTTATTTATTATGTATGTAAAATTCAAATTCAACTGGGCACCATATGTTTTTCTTTGCTAGATCTGGCAACTCTACTTAGGGAGAAAAGTCATTTGATACTGAGGTGCTGAAGTCCTCATTTTAGGCCATCTATAGGGCATATGACAATATAGTTTTGTCTTATGCTGGGAAGAGTGGAGTGTATCACCCTGGCAACATCTGAACTTCTTTGGCAGTAGTTTTTCTTTTCAAAACACGTTCCACAGTAATTTTCTAGATTGGGGTAATAAATTTTGGATCTTTTAATACCATGTACTGTAATTAGCTGGATAATAATCTATAATTATTCAGCAAAAGTGGGCCTGTGTATAAATTATTAGAGTTACAAGCTCTGCTGTTTCAGCGGAGGAACTTCTTGGCCTTTTCTAATCAGCTGAGGCATTCAGAATCCTGTGGTGAGTACCGGGCCCTCCCTGCCGGTCCATCAGCTTCCTGTTGCCGACATCCTGCTCTACCTCTCTATGTTCTTTGGAGAGGTGCCAGGTGATGCTACATCTGCTATGTCAGTTGTTGACCTGGAGCCCAGACCAGGCACAGAGGAAGCCAGGTGAGGCCAGGTAGATACTTCTATAACAGTGAGGAGTTCAGGTGAACACACATATGACACTGGACGCTGGGAACCAGTCAGGTAGAAAGCGGAAGATTCTGTGTAGGAAGGGTCTTACGGCACATATCACCTCCCGTGATATCTCCAAAGTGATACGCTTTCTAAAAACAGTACCTTCACTCAGACACAGTAATTGCTAAGGGTGAAGTTAAAAGTTTATCATTAGCTTTTCTTAGACTTTTCTTCCTGTTAACCTTGCTATTCCTATACAGTCCCCTGTCTTAGTTGTTTTTCTCATTGCTGAGACAAAATACTCAACATCCAAAATTAGAGGAGGAAAGGTTTAGTGAGTTCACAGTTTGTAGAGATTTCAGCCCAAAATCTGCTGGTTTTAAGGCAGGGTGGCATCACAGAGAAGAAACAGTTCATGTTGGGCAGAAAGTAGCACAAACAAGAAAGTACAGCCACAGCTCCTTCTCTTCCTTGTATCTTATCCAGGCTACCTAGGGTGGATAGAACGCACACCTTCAATCCCAGTGCTCTTGGTTCTAGCATTGCACCATGAGTCAGTTCCAGTGCCACATACTCTGGATTCGGCCACCTCTTAAGAAGTCCCACCTATGACTGTATGAGGCTTTGGGGGGACATGTAGACACAAGCTGTGGCATCCTCTGTCTGCTAAATTGAAGGCAGCTTACTTACTTTACTCTATTAAGTATCTGTATGTTTTTTCAAGCTGAAATCCCACACTTTATTTGCCCGCACTTCCCGTCCTTGACTCCACGTTCATGCAGCTTGCACTCCGAGGTCTTCTTTGAAGATAACGACACACCGTATATTGATTATTGCTAGTCTTGTTATGTCGGTTCATTTGCTTTTTCATAAGAATTCTGTAAACATAATTTTACTTCTGTAATTTTTACTTTTGTTCATCCGAGTTTGCAATGCAGCAGTCCCTTTCCTCGTGGGGAGCTGGGACACAACCGGAAGACAGCTTGGCTCCTTTTCTGCCTCTCACCTCCATCTCCAGGTCCCCTTCCCTTCTGCAAGTAAGTTCTAACAAATCAGTAATATTTTGTAACTGATAATCCTTCCTTTACTGGTTGGAACTTTCAAGTCATTTTTTCTTAGAAATAGTTTTATGATTTATTGCCCAAAAATGTTTACCTACTTTTCTGATTATGTCCATAAAGGGACTTGCTGACTAGAAAGATCCTTGGTACGGACTCTTGGTAAAGACTCTTGGTATGGAACCCTGCAGCATACGGCGTCTCAGAGAGCAGGTACAAATTCACAGGGTCACCACCAGGTATCCGAAAGAGATCCTACTGTCTGGAACATAACTGAAAATCTCCATAATAAAATAAAATAGTGACAAATTGTAAAAGATACATGGTCATATCCAAGAAGGCTAGATCACAGGAGAAAAGGTACTTCACTATACTGTGGAGGTTTCCTGAGATATGGAGAATACGGGCCTTGTCTGAAGTTCATTTAGAATAAACAGTGACACTAAGATTGTTGGTATGTTTGCTGCATTCACAAATAATTCTGAGATCAGAAATGACCTTAGTGAGTTGGAGAAAAGGTCAGACATTAACAAAGCACAGTCTAAGAAGGCAGTTCCCGTTCTGCTACACAAGATAGACAGAAAGGGGGGATGTAGAACATTTATTCTTTCAACAGATTTTTGTTGAACACTTCTCATGTGCAGAGGATAGTGGTACATGAAAACAGATACATCAGAGTGAGTGATGTTGGGAGGAGCACATGCACTTTTCAATTCAGTGAATCTCTGTTATTTAGGTTTTAGATGATGGGAAAATTTAAAATTTAGGTGGGTAGAATGTGGTTAGCACAGAGAAAGAGTAAAGGATCAGAGTGAATGGATCAACCAGTAATAAATACTTCACATAGCACTGTGTTAGTGTTGTAATTATCATTTTAAAATCAAGTCTATGTGGCCTTGCATAAAGAGAGACTTAATAGGTAATAGGTAAGTAATAGGCTAGTCATGTTACTTGAAAGTAAATAATTTTGATCTTCCTTAGAGTGTAGAAATTTTGTTCTTCATGTATTACAAGGACACAAACCAAAGAGAGACAAAGGATCCAGAATATTTTTTCTATCTTTGTTTTATCCCAGTATTTCTCCTATTTAAGCTTCTTGTCATCCATGCCATACCTAAGAAATAACTGAAAATGTAGAGATCTGTGATATGAGCTCTACTGATCGACCTGTGCCGGTCCAGATATTTTGCATTCTATTCTTCTGTCATTTCAACTTGTCACTCTTCTCTCCTAAATCTGAGAGGCCCAGTAGTCTCAATCTGAACGCCTGACTTCCAGAAAGCTGGTCTATTGTAATAATAACTGTCATATTTATGCATAAGGGTTGAAACTGGAACCCATTGTCTGTGCAGACAGGGAAATTCACAGAACAATTACTGTGAGAAGTGATTGTTTGCAATTTGGTGCAAAATAGTCTTGCTGACTTGTGTGTACTGCAAGATAATTTAGCTCTGAAGTATAAGGAATAATAACTGAGTGCTTTCTAAGGACCCTTGTAAATGAAAGCCACAGCATGGTAGCGGAGCTGACTATGGGAGTTCAGAAAACACCAATGGGAACAATTTTTAACCTCTGAGAAACTGTTACATAAGCCTTGTAATCTTGCTATTTTTCCTTTTGCTTGAGATGCATATTGGAGCCCACATTTTTACCTGTGCAGTTTTGGGTTTGGGGGAGATTTTGTCAGATATTCAGCCCACCCCCCCTCCTACTTTTATGGCTAGTGCACTTTAAGATGTGCATGTGTTTTTGAGCTAATTTATAATAAAGGATGAAAGTCACTAGCAGAGTGAAAAAGAATTTCTCTAAGATTTTTATTCTCTCATGGGATAAATAAATCATTTGTCAAGGTATACTTAAACATTTTAAACAGTAAGACATTTTGACCTTTGGAAAAATCTCCATTACATTTTCCCAGAAGGGTTTATAACCTTTGGATAGAGAATTAAGGGGGATAAGGTTTAAATGTTAGCTTGTCCATAATGACTCTTGTGACCTTGAGCAGGGCTCTTGGTGGTAGGATGGGGGTCATTTTTGTCACTTGTATGTAGCCATTGGGTGATCTTTGTCTGAGTTTAAGCAGAGGTTGTGCTGGGGGTGTCAGTGACCCAATCCCATCTTCCTTTGGGATCATTTTTATGAAATGATACTACTGAGTACTTAACCCCTAGGGGAAAAAGTAAGGGCATTTATAAAAGTACAGTGTGGCACAGGAAAACATTAAACAGTAAAGGAGTAGATAATTTGATTGATTTTGAGCCTGTATAACAGTAAAGTTAGAGTAAGAAGCTGAAGAAACATGTTTTTGGGAGTTTGAACCTTCTCCTCAATTCCCTAAATCAAAGACTGATATAATAGAAAATACTCCGACAACTCCATCCTTATTTACCTAGGCTTACAATCTTGGAGTCTTCCTTTACTTACATGTGTAAATGAGGTACTTTGATTGGTTCTTTCAGAATTCAGAATTGGATTCAGAGTTCTTCTACCCTGGTACCTCCTCGTCTAACCATCTAATTAGCCTTTTTCCTCTCATCTGGAGTCTTGCAACAGCACTGTCAATTTATCTTCAGTAGAGAAGCCAGAGAAGTTCCATTAAAATGGGAGGAATGCTCAATAATGCTTAATTTAACTCACAGTGGAAGTTGCTGTCTTTATAATGGGGACAAAGAGCTCCCTTTATCCTTGAATCTCCTTTGGTCTCTCCGTGTGGCTCTCCTGGTGTTCTGTGAACGTTCTGCTTGACACGCTTGTCCCTACAGGTGCCCAAAAGTTTGACTTCTTTATCTCTCTCAAGCTTTGGTTGAAATGATATCTTCTCAAGAGTCCTTTCCTAACTACTCTATTCAGACTTGTACTGTTCCCCCATATATAGTTGTTACTTCTTTTACTTTGTTCTACTCTTCTTCTCCCCATCACATTGGTCACTTTCTAGCATTCTATATAGTTTACCTATGTATTCAGTTTATTGGGTTATTCTTTGACATAATAAATTCTAGCAATCAGAGACTGTTATCTTTCTTTTCTGTTGTATCCAATATCTAAACACATACCTAGCATACGTTATGTGCTTAATAAATATTACTTAAGTGAAAGCATAGTGAGTCAGCCTCAACACTTTCTGCTGTCACTTTTACTTTAACATGATGTGTTTCTGTGACAAAAATGATAAGAGGGTTTTCTCAATAACCTTTGCCTTCTGGTCAGATTTGGATAATTATCTCTTCTGGCTCAGAAAAGTTTCTTGAAGTATGTTTTCAATGACTTATCATATGCCTGGGAAATGTTGTTAATGCCCTCAGAGATGTATTTTAATGATAACAATAGAAGAGTAGAAATGGGGAAAAAGAAACAAGTATGGAAGATTGATCCTTTCATCTGGAGAAAAGCAGATGTAAGTACGTGAGCCTGCGGCAGGTAGCTTCTAAACAATTCCACTTAACATGAATGTCTGGTCTGTGTTTGCAAGCATTTTAAATTATAAATTGACAAACAAGTATCCAAGCATCCAGCTCACTCCTGTGGGTCCTTTAGTGAACGGGGGTTTGTTTCCCAGGCCCAACTGATCCAGTGTGGTCAGTCTTTTCAGGTCTTACTCCTAAGATAAGAGAGAATACTCTTTGGCCTTCATGTATCTTCCCTCTCTGTTCACTGGTTTGTACAACAAAGTACCTGCTTGGGAAAAAGAAAAATTTACTTCTGTGTTCCTGGAACTATCAATTAGAGAGCTCTCAATGCATAAAACTTGAATTGTTTAAAAATCATGTGGTTGAGAAAGTTTCATTTGTTTTTGGTGATTTTTAAAATTTTAATTTTTATTAGTACATATTTGCAAAACATAATGATTTCATTCATCATGGAGTGTTCATAAATGTACATTATAATGCTTAATTCTTTTTTTGTTAATCCCTTTTCCATTCTCTCTTTTGGTCTCTTCCCTTTTGCAAAAGATCTATCTCCATGGAGAAAGTTCCATTTGAGCCTTAGTTTTATCATTTGTACCAACTTATCTCCCCTTTACCTCTTTGCCTTCTGAAACTTGTTCATCATCTATTTACCTGTAGAGAGCATCTTCATAAAATTGAAATAGAAATAAATAAGAAGAGATAAGGGCTGTTTTTAATCTTAATATTTGGAAAAGGGGATAAATTGAGATTCAAAACTCATGTTTTATTTTTCTTTTTTACCTCAGATGTCACAGAATAAATGTGCAGCTAAGCATTTTGTTAGTAATCAGTTGAGCAAATGTAGTGCTCACATGTCAGCAATCAAAGTCAGGAGACAGGCATTGATAGTATTTCTGGGCCTAGCACAATGCCTGGTTGGGCCCCACGATGTTTACTACTGTGTTTTCTTTTTCAGACAGGAAGGGGAAATTAAAAATCTCTAGAACCTCAATAGTTTCTTTCCTATCTTCAACATACTCTCTGCTCATGAATTGAATCCTGAGAAATTTATTCCATCTCTTTCCAGCTCCTTTATGATAATGGTCTTTTTATCTGAGCATTGGGTGAGCGATTTGCAGTGACCTAGTTTCTTGTAATAGCGTGTACATGATTGCACTGTGTGTTGTTACACTGCACTAGGATATGGTGATGAGTTTACTTGGCCATGAGGGATATTTTCTGGAATCTCTGTTGCATGATTTGGGAATATTACCATGCTGTGGATGGACTTGCCTCAAGTACAACAGTTAAAAACAAAGAAAAGCTTCTACTAAATCCTAGTAACTTCAAGCTACAACAATGCTTTGTGACTCTTCAAGAATTTCTTGTCTTATTTTCTTTTACGTGTTAATATGTACCTATAAGAATTGTTGAGAGGCATTGAAAATGTAAAGTATGGGGAAAACCAACTTGTATTAAATGTAATCTCTTTTGTTGGTTATGGGTCAAACCAATTCTCTTATCTCCTTCAGTCAGACTGAAAGAGCACTGATATCTTTTAATGTACATCTTAGTGATTTAATGGTATGTGTGAATAAAACACAGACCAGGTCTATCTTAATACAGTCTCATCAGCCCCCTACACATTGTAAAAATCCACAATGGATCATTAGCTAAATGTGCTTTGTGCTCCTTCTTCTAATGTATCCTTTCTTTTTTAGGCCAGCTTCAAAGAAATGCTTTGGCAGCTGGTTTATTAACTGCAGAATTTGGGTTGTAGGTTTAAATTGTTTACTGGGTATCTTCACGTCTTTTGACAGAGGCATTGGGGCTCAATGTGTGAATCAGTGGTAGTGATGGTGATTGTTTCTTTTTTCCTTTCTTTCCTGTCTTCTTTGCGCCCTTGTGGTCTGTGTGGCTTAGGTGAAAATGTAACATAGCTTGCTTCAAGAGAAAAAAAAAAGCAAGAGAAGTTTCAGTGTGTTAGGCAAAAGGCATACAAAGGTATAAGAATGGTTGCCAATGAAGTTTTGGCTTCAGACTTGCTTTGTGCAGACCTGGTATTTTAGGAATAGATCCTGTGTCTAGATACACATCAGTGAGGGAAAAAAGGAGGGGCTATGATGAAATACTGGAAGTGTCACCAAATATACAGGAATTTTGGGAAGAAAGTTAGGATTTATGCCCTTAGTGAATGGAAAAAGCAGAACTTATCATCTTGTGCCAGGTAAACCATTGCCATCTGGGCTGGTATAGGCCACAGCAGAATTCCAAACCTGTATCTCAAGGTAGTGCTGGTATTTTGATCATTCACATGTTCATCCATTTTATTGATTCCATCCTTACATTTATCTATTCACTTATTCATGAAATATTTATTCAGTACCCATGTACCAGCTAGGCACATACAATATAGAAAAATTCCACAGGTTCCCCTCTCATATTATAATAGAGGACACAGATAGGTGATGATAGCATAGTGTGGTACTGTGCTAAGGGTAAACGTATGCAGCATGGGGTCATGGAGAAGAATTGTCTCAGTCTATTTTCTGTTACTAACAGCACACAGCTTGCATCAGGTTATAAAGAGAGACAGGTTTATTTTGGTCACAGTTCTGGACTAACGGTGCAGAGCTACACGATGGTCTTCTCGCTGTGAGAAACCAGAGGCCGGGCAGGGCCCCACAGGACAAGGGCGAGCACACGCACCTGAGCCCCAGCTCTGTGGGTGTTTAAAGCAGATCCACCCTTGCGATCACTCATATGCCCACTAATAACCCAAATGAATTATCCTTTTCTGAGGCACAGTCCTAATCACCTCTTAAATTTCCCGCCTGGTCCTATTTTGTAAAATCTCATACAGTGTCTCAGAGGGGACAAACGTCCAGCATGGCCTTGGCAGTGAGGCCTCAGCTGATGGGATAGGGTTAGCTTGGTAAGGAACGGAAGGGCCTTCTGGGTAGGGAGAAGTATCCAAGGTCAGGTCGAAGGTGCTTTTCCAGAGCACTTTTCCCCCCATCTTCAGAATTGCCTAGGATAAAGTTTATTTCATGTTCATTGGACTCACTTGATAACTTTGAGTTTCGTCTTTGTCTGGATGATCATGTAATTAATTCTCAGGAAAGTACATGAAACTGCTGCTCAATTGATATTAGGGAAGATTCAGGTGTGTGTGTGTGTGTGTGTGTGTGTGTGTGTGTGTGAGAGAGAGAGAGAGAGAGAGAGAGAGAGAGAGAGGTGGAAAGAGGCCTTTCTGGGAATTCTGCTTTTCTTTTGAAGGAGCTCATCATAAGCTTTATAATGAAATCGTTGTGGTTAAAAAAGAATCCCCACCGGCTGATAAAAACTCGAATAGTCTTTGGGATTTCCCTTTAAGATTTATATTCAATGAAAGAGGTCAAAAGATGACTGTTTACAAGGGTAGTTGAAAGGGAATTGTTAAAGAAATGTTCTAACAAAGTTGAGTCAGACTCACCAGCCTGGTGCTATTCTTTGAAGTGAGGGTCCAGTTTTGATCCTTTCAGACTTCACCTTCCGCAATTCACTACACATCACCTTATCATTTGTCTTGCTTCTCAAGTCCATCTCTCTTCCTTCTGCCAAGCTACAGCCTGTATTTTCATATATAGTTTTCTCAAGATGACTGGATAGAGGTATTATACTATAAACAACAGATGTTCCGTCTAATTGTGGGAAAACTTGCTGAAGGTAAAAGAAGGCTTTTCTAATAGTGCAATGAAGTGTTTGGATATTTTCTCCTGTCTTTTCGGGAGTTAAAAAAATGAAATAAAAGAGGTATTATGGTTGGCTTTGAAATGTCCCTGCAAAGCTCCTCTGTACATTTCTAGTAATGATTCTACTGGGAATTGGTGGAACTTTCAGAAGGTGGGGCATAATGGCTGGAAGTCAGGTCCCTGAGGATGTGCCTTTGAAGAGGATTTTGGGGTCCTAAACCATTTCATTCTCTTTGTATTTTGCTTTGCTTTGCTCTACTATGGTTTCATCCCTGTGATGATCTGCCTTGCCACAGACCAACGGTGACTGGGCCAGGTGACGTCAGACTGAAACCTCTGAAACGGTAATCCAAAATAAACTTTTCTAGCTGGACATGGTGGCTTATGCCCATAATCTCTACACAATGAGTTCAAGGTCACTGTGTCTCAAAGACGCAAAGACAACCCCCTCCCCCAAATGAAACTTCTTCCTTCCTTACAGTGACTATCTCAGATATTTTGTAACAGCGATGGAAAGTCAGATAACGTAGGGTTAAGCACTGCTAACTCACGCCAAGCCAAATATCTCAGCTATGAGAGAGCTACACTTCGCCTAAGCCTGGTGCAGTTTGCTGATAAACGAATGACAAGAGGTGTCAGCTGGGTGACTTGTGCCCCAACTGGGGCCTACTCAGACATTTCAGACATTATAGTTCTAGACAGAGTTGAGTATTTCCTCAGATAGCTGATGCTTGCTTAGACAGCAGGAAACTGTCCAAATGACAGAAATCTTTTTAATGGGCTCAAAACGTGAGGCGATGTGCCCTGATGGTGCTTCCGAGAGGCGAATTGGGCGCACAAATGAAGCAACTTTGAGTTTGTGTGGCATCTGCACTGTTGACTTCCATTCCATTTCCCATTTCTTCCAAACTCATACAACTACAGTTATCAAGAGATTTGCATTGGAAACCATACAGGAGGGACCTGAGTGTGCTCACTGCTGTTACATAGATCTGGGTGTCAGCTTTCTGTCTCCCACTCATGAGATTAGCGCTGGGGCAAACTGGACAACTAACTGAGTGGAATGTGTCAGGTCATTAAAACTCACAGCTAACTGGATGAGTGAGATGTTTCTGTGTGCAGAACATGGACCCAAAATGACTGCAGGCCTCCAGCTTCTGAGCATTGTTACTGGGACCAGTCTGAAAGTGTTTATATATCTATATCTATATCTATATCTATATCTATATCTATATCTATATCTATATCTATATCTATATCTATATCTATGTCTATCTATATTTTTTTGGTACCGGGGATTGAACTTACGACCTTGCGCTTGCCAGGCAGGCACGTAAGCCGCTAAGCTAAATCTCCAGCCCTGAAAGTGATATTTTTGTTTTTTAATTTTTTTTTATTTTAAGGAAAAACAATAAAAGCAGTGATATAACATCTTAAAATAAGATTGTAAGCGAGTAACAGTGGTAAGTATATTGTGTATTGGTTTTTTTCAAAGTAGTTGCACCTATTTCACGCTATAGGCATGAAAAATTGATCAAACAAAATAGGCACACATCTTTCTTTTCAATGAACTGAAATCAGTTAATAGTATAACTATCTTAACTGTTTTTTGTGTGTATATATATATTTTCTTTTCTCTTCTTTCTTTTCTCCTTTCCCCCATCCCAGTTTCTCTTTCTTTTTGAATAGCTTCCTTCCACTTCACAATATCTATTGTACATTCTGAATCCAGTTTACTTTTTCAGTGTCTTATACTAGGGAGACAATATGGTGTTTACAAAAGTGAGTCTGCTTTATTTCACTTATGAGTATGTTCTCAAGTTGCATCCAGTTCCCTATAAATGTCTCAAGTTTATTCTTCTTTATAGTTGGGTAATACTCCATTATATAAATATCCCACATCTTTTTTGATCCATTTCTCGGTAAATAGGCATTTGGATTGTTTCCAAGATTTAGCTATTACAAATTTTGCTGCTATAAACATGGGTGCACATATATTGCTGTGGCATTAGGTTTTCAATTATTCTGGGAAAATATCCAGAAGGGGAATAGCTGGGTTGAATGAGGTCTTCAATCCTAGTTTTTTTGAGGAATTTCTACACTGATTTCCATAGTGGTTACACCAGTCTACCCTCCCAACACTGGGGAAGAATGCCTTTTTCCTCCTATCCCCTCCAGCATTTGCTATTAGTTGATTTCTGGATGATAGCTGTTCATACTGGGGTGAAATGGAATCTCATTTTAAATTTCATTTCTTGAATAACCAATGAGCTAAATCATTTTGTCATATATTTATTTGCCACTCATATTTCTTAATTTGGAAAGTGTATGTTCATCACAGATGCCAATTTTTGGACTGGGTCTTTGAATTTGGGAGGTCTGATTTTTTTCAGTTCCTTATATATTCTAAGTAGAAGTTCTTTGCCTGAAGGGCAGTTGGATAAAATGTTTTCCCACTTTGTGGGTTGTTTTTTCATTCTATTAGTGATTTATTTTGATTTGTAAAAGCTTTTGAATAAAATAAGATCCCAGTTGTTGATTCTTTGAAGTGTTTCACATGCAGTTTGTGTTTTGTTCATGAACTCTTTGCCTACCCCTGTGTCTTCAACATTTTTACCTACTTTCTCCTCCAATAGATTTAGTGCTTCTGTTTTAATATTTACATCTTTGATCCATTTTGACTTTAGTTTAGTGCATGGTGAAAGACATGGGTCTAGTTTTAGTTTGGCATGTAGAGAGCCCATTTTTCTAAGCACCATTTATTGAAGAGCTATCTTTCTTCCAGTATTTCAGCCTTTTGTCAAAGATAAGGTGGCTGAGTGTATTTGTAGTTGTGACTGTATCTTGTAATCTATTCCATTGATCTTCAGGTCTGTTTTTTTTGCCAGTACCATGCTGATTTTCTCACAGTAGCTTTGTAGTACGATTTCAAGTCAGGGCTTGTAATGCTTCCCACCTTGGCTTTGCTATCCAGGATTGCCTTTCCTCTTATAAGTCACTTCTGGTTCCAGATGAAGTTTAGGAATGTTTTCTCCAGTTCTGTGAAGTATGGTAATGGTATTTTGATCAAGATTGCAGTAAATCTGTATAACAATTTTGGGAGTGCTATTTAATTAATTAATTAATTAATTATTTCTTTTTGGGTACTGGGGATTGAATTCACGACCTCCAGGCAGGCACTTACACCACTGAGCTATATTCCTGACCCAGTACTTTAATTTTCAGTACATAAATCCTTTACTGCCTTTGTTCGATTAATTCCCAAGTATTTGATTTTTTTGGAGGTTATTGTGAAGGGTGTTGATTCAGTAAATTCTCTCTCAGTGAGTTTGTTGTTTGCATACAGGAATACTACTGGTTTTTGAGTGTTGACTTGGTATTTAACTATGCTACTGAATTTGGTTATTAACTCTAGAATTCCTTTGATGGAGTTTTGGGGGTCTTTTATTTAGAGAATCATGTCATCTAGGAATAATGAAAATTTAACTTCTTGCTTTCCAAACCTTGTTCCTTTTATTTCTCTTGCCCAATTGCTCTGATTAACATTTCCAGCACTATACTGAATAGGAGTGGTGATAGTGGACATCCTTGTTTTGTTCCTAATTTTAGAGTGAAAGATTTCAGTTTTTGTCCAGTTAGTTTGAGTTTGGTTGTTTGTTTGTCATAAATGACCTTTATCAGATTGAGGTAGACCCTCTCCTCTAATTTTCTGTAAGGTTTTTGTAATTAATGAGTGTTGGGCTTTATCAACAGTTTTTTCTGTGTCTGCTGAGATGATCATGTTTTTTTCTTTGCTTTGCTGATATGATATGTTACATTTATTTATTTGCATATGTTGAGCTATCCCTGCATTCCTGGGATGAATGTCCTTTGGTCATGATGCATAGTCTTCTTGATGATTTGTTACATTCTATTTGTTGGTATCTTACTGAGGATTTTTGCATCCATATTCATTAGGGAGATTGGCCTGTATTCTTTTTTTTTTTTGGTTGGGTTTTTCTCTGGTATTGGTATCAGGAAAATACTTGACTCCAGGAATGAGTTAAGGAGGATTTCTTCCCTTTCAATTTCATTAAAGTCTTTGAGAAGTGTTGCATTAAATCTTCTCTAAATTTCTTATAGAATTCAGTCATGAATCCATCATGACATGGACTTCTCTTTGTTGATAAGTTTTTAATTACATTTTAAATGTAAAAGTAAAGATTTTCAAAGTTAGTATTGATGATCTGAATTTTCACAGGATCTATAGTGATTTCACCTGTTTTCTTCCTCAATGCATGGATTTGAACCTTTTCTCCTTTTTTTTGGATAAGGTTGACTAAAGTTTTATGAATTTTATTTATTTTTTTCAGAAAACCAACTCTTTGATTTATTAATTCTTTGTATTATTTTCTTGGACTCCATCATGTTAATTTTTTTCTTGGATCTTTATAATTTCTTCCCTTGTATGAGCTTTGGGTTTGTTTTGCTCTTTTGTTTCTAGAAGCTTGAGGT
>PVJX010025468.1:6666-26999 GCA_004027295.1 Dolichotis patagonum | reverse complement strand
TCTACGTGGAGGCGAGCTATTGGCCATTAGCGCGGGGCAGATTGTGTGTAGCCATATTTGGTGCTGGTTGCAACCTGAGCAAGAACCCGGAAGCAGGATGTAGGCGCCATCTTGGGCACACGATGGGCGGGGGAGCGGTATAGGCGGAGTGCGGGCGCCATCTTGCGCGCATGCCCATTAGGACTGGCTCCCAACAGTCAAGAAACATCAGATTAGTTAGTCCTGGGCTTCTTTTCTTTTTTAGGCAGGGTCTTGCTGTGTGGCCACGCTGACCTCACCTCATGTCCCTGGGCTCAGGCAGCCATCCTGCCTGGGCCTCTTGAGCAGCAGGGACCATTGGCCTGTGTCCCCACATCTGGCTGTTTTTTGTTTCTTACTGATTTTGTATTCAAGAGAAGTAGTATTTTAATGGTGATTTTTATATTTTCTTACTCTTTCCACATTTAGAAATTGTAATTATTTCATGAAGAAAATTTGTCCGTCCTGATTTATTGGCTTATTCATTTATTTCTGTTAATGTGAATTCATGGGTATTTATTTTGTCCTTTGAATTATAATCTAGTATTATGCTTTTTTTTTTCCTGAAAATCTTTCAGCTTTGTCCACAGAAATGAGTGCTTTCAGGTTGGCTCCTGGTCCTTTGATTTTTTTTTTTTGTTGTTGTTTATTTTTTAGCACTTACTTAGTTTCTGGCACTACAAGATGTTCCATTTTTTTCTGTCTTAGAATTGGCCATTTCCCCCCAGGAGGCCTGACTCCATTATGAAGAAGGTGCTTAGAAAACAAGGGCTGTGTGCAGGGGGTATCCTGTTACTAAGGGGAAGCTGCTTCTAAACTTCCTCAGTGTACAAGCTGAGGAGAGGCATACATTTGTTCTAACCCATGTGTATAGATGTCTGCATTTAGTTTTTACTGGTATTCCTGATGCTCACCCAGCACAGTAGCCTTATTATTAGACTGTCCCTGTTGGATATGCAGTGTTTGTCTTGACTGAGAAACTTGGCTGTCATCGTCTACAAAATATTTATAGCTGTTTGTTCAAACCTTGTATACATGCAATGTTTTTAGAATTTGTTTAACCATATAGCCATGAAAAAAATATTTATTAATTAGAGTGCAGTGTTTGTGTAAAATTATTTTCTTGGTGTCAGCCTGCTCAGGGGGCCCAAGGGAGATTTTTGCAGATGAGGTCCCAAGGTTAGAGAACACATGTGCAAGACATAAGTTACAACAGCCGACAGCATGGAGTAGAGCAGAGAGCCAGAGCCAGAGTGCAAGAGAACTACCTGTGTCTTTATGGTATGATTCTTATACAGGTTGTTAGCTCATGTTTACATTCTTCCATAGTGCCGTAACCAGTGTTCACCTGTGCTAAGTTATGGTTACATAACCGCATCCCTCTGTGCGCCTGTACTGGACAAGCGGGGTCATGTCCTCAGGTGTCCTTTGATGTCCCCGAGCTTTGAAGCAGTCTGAGTGGTTCCCCACATCTCAACCCCTCAATAGTTGGAGGTATACAAATGCAGCGTTCTGTATGTAACAGGGTACAAGTATCTCCTTGCTTGTTGTAGTTAACAAATTAAGAACCATGTGGTTTTGCAAAACTACTTATTCATTTGAATGGTTTCATTTATAAGCAACATCAAGACCTGGCACATAAGGTTCAAGACCTGGGCTTTAACTTAGAGCGTTAAGTCTATGGTTCTTGTCTCATCAGATGCTATTCCTAGCAGTATCCCATATGGAGCAGTCAGTTTTTCTGGTCAGATACAATTCCTTGAGGTCAGCCACTGCCAACGCCTGGTCAAGGCATCTGCTAAGTCATTTCCTGGCTAGAGGAGGGTCTTATGTCCTGAGCCATGATACCCTATAAGGTCAGCTTTATAGCTATACTCCCAAACATCTCATCATAGGTTCACACCCCACAAAGGACAGTGCCCTGTCACTCCTGAGCTGCCCAAGCCGGCAGCTAGAGCGTCAGCCCCCTCAAGATAGCCCAGTTATCCCCTGCACATACATAGGGGACCTTTTTCATGCATCACAAACAGTCACACTGTCTGCAACTCTGCCCATTGGCTTAATCCTCCTTTCTTGTTCCAAACCAGAGTACTTCCTACTGGGCTGGACAGCAGCTGCTGCCATTGCAGGGTTGGGTCACAGCTAGACCCATCAGTATATCCAGCATTAGCCCAAGATCCCTCTTGCCCTTCTGCATAGGTACTAGGGGTCATGTCCTGTAGTTGTCCTACTGGTTTTTAGGCCATGTACAGCATAGGTCCTGAAATCATTGCCAGTTTGGCTGCCTGCAGGCTTACCAAAAAGAGGCCTGTTATTGGAGGTATGTCCCCCAACACGTGAGAGTGGGGCCCTTGCCACTCCTGTCCATGTCTGTACCCCAGACCTCCTATGTGTCCCATGATCCCTTGCAGGCATGCAGAGCAGTGTACAGCCCTGCTGTTTCTCAGTCAGGGATTGCCAGCTCTTGGCTCCATTCTACAACTGTAACCAAAACCCACCAGGGAGCTTCCATTTCCTGTTTTTGCCACAGGCCCCAGCCAAACCCTTTGTCATCTACACTGACAGGAGAAACGGCAGGTTAGGGTCAGTGACTAACAGGGCTTGCACCTAGGCAGCAGCCCTCTTTGAGTCTTGAAAAGCAGCTTACGCTGTGTCTGTCCATGCAGCTTCTGCTGTGTCTGTTCAACCCTTTTTTGATCATCTGATATATGATATAAAGCGCACAGCAGGGTAGCTAGGTGCAGTACATCTGCCTAAAACCTAGGAAGTGCACACATGCCTGTAATTGACGTACTGTTGTGGGTCTGGTCTTACCCAACTATGTAGCACCCAAGAATCTGACAGACAAGCCAGTTCTCTGGATCTTGTCTTTGTCCATGGCCCAGCAAAGCCTGGACATAAAGGCTTTCAAATCTGCAAGGCAATCAGAGGTTAACATAACATCATCCAAAACAAAACAGTGACACAGAGTGGGCCAGCAGGCTAGGACACAGAGTTGGGCTATTCAGATGTGGCAATATCTCAAAGGTCCATGGCCTGCCCTCCCAGGTGAAGGCAAATTGGTCCTGATTGCCAGTATTGGGGCGGGACTTCACAGTCATTCTTCACATCCCATCTGGCTTCTGCACTGGCCATATGGCAGAGTTGAAAGAGCTCTGTGCAGAAAGTGTCACCTTTGCTTTTTCCAGTTTCAAGACGGTCTGTTCCATTTCCTCTGCCCCCAGGCCGCTGGTACTGCTTTATGTGCACAACCCAACTCCTTTTGGGAGAGTTGGTGGTGCGTGGTGTGGATGGCCTCGGAGTGTGTTTTTTTAAAATTTTATTTTAAAAAGGAGTCAAATTAAACACAACAAAACAGAACAGAACAGGACATAAGAAAGCATAAATTTCAAAGCTAGACAGCCAGAGATCTTCACTGTTTGTCATATTGTCTCTTGTTTTCTTCCAAATGGTTGTCCTTATCTTTGCATGTGGAGAGCTCATACTAAATTAACATAGCCAATCTTTTCACAAGACGTGTAGTTCACTGGCTCCCACTTGCTAGGCAGGGGGGAGGGAGGGGGGGACACGGGATGGGGGACAGGACGACATGAGATGTCTGATTCTCAGCCCACACGCAGGCAGGATCACAGTTGCCCCCCAGAGACGGAAAGAGTTCCTTGTTCTCCCAGCACCCCAAGCGAACCATACAGTGCAGGTCCCGATATGCCAGGGTCTCTCTCCTTCGGGCTGCCAAAAGTCTGCCACGGAGTGTGGGTTTTTTTTACCAGATTTGCAACTGGAATTCTCCCTATGTGCCATCGAGTTGAGTATCAGTCAGTGTGTCTACTCCCAGTATGTTTTTAGCAACCAGGAAAACAAACATGAACATCATATAGGCATGAGGCAAGTGCCCCATACCCAAAGTCACCTGGGCCTTCCAAATGACCATGTAGTGACCTCCATACCCTTCTGTGCATGCAGTAGGTCCTATAAAATGGTCTGGGTTGCTGTATATTAGCATAGAATTGCCTCCCATATCCACCAATGCTAGTATATGCTGCATTCTTTGGGGACCAGTAAATAGTCAATTCCACATGTGACCTCTGGTCTCTCAGGATCCCCAAGACCTGGCTACCTTGGCTAGCCTCTTAATCGGGGTGAAAGGAGCCCAGCATCACTTCCTGCTTCACTGGAGCTTCTTTGGCCTTCTGGCCCTGCCTCATCAGCCTGTATTGCTGCTCAGGGCATATAACAGCCTCCACAGATTCAGCAACACATCCAAAGGCTGCCCGTCTAACTTATCTGTGGCCAGCTGGCAGCCAGCAGGTCCATCCAGATCTGGCACTGACCAACCTTCAGCAGCCCACAGCATGTCCTTAGAGGAGGCGGGATATGGCCCTGCTTGCCTGGGGCCCCCTTCTTTCTCTCTTTTGCTAGCGTAGTTTTTACAGATCTCACCTTACCATGGCACTTCAGTTCATCTCCCAGCCTGGCTAAGCCATCAACAGCATCGTGGATCTGGTATCTGTAAGGTGGATTAGAATGGTTGCCACTGACCCAACGTACCAGCTGGCCTGCTCCCCAGGATTACGTCCTTCATGGGTGCCATCACCAGTTCCTCATCTGAGCTGTGGTACTGCAGTACAAACATCATCTGTCGCATGCCTATTTTACATGCAGTTGTCAAGTCTAGATAGTGACTTGCTCCAACAGGTCAGCAGGTGAGCCGCTGCCATCCGTTTATCAGAGTCTGATTTCCTGTTTCTGGGGCTGTCCTCTGCACACCCGGCAGAGCTCATCTCCTACAGGGCGTGCTGGCTGTGCGGACGTCTCCTGTGGGCTTAACTGCGTGGTAGCAGCCCCATCGTTCCACACTGCAGCCATGCAGGTGCTGCTTCACCCACCGTCTGCTTTAGTTGTTTTGCCAGCTCCATTAGCTCCATGACTGTACAGGTCGTGTACGTTGTGTGCCAGGCGCTTCCAGTCTTCCTCCTTGGGCTAAGGGTTCCTCTAGCTTCACTTTTTGATGAACAGCAAGCCTAGCATGCAAAACCAGGGGATTTTCCTGGGGGTTTTCTTGGATTTGAGGACTTTGGGTTCTGGAGACATGTCTAAAGGAGGAAGTGCTTCCCAAACTTTGCAGCATGAGCTCTGCAGCAGCCAGCTGTGTTCAGAGTCCTCTTCTGTCTGCTGCAGCTGGTCTACTTGCTGAACAAGGCTGTCTGCCTCTCGATTTACACAGCAAAAGAGGGTGAAGAACAGCCAAGCCACCTGCCTGTTTCAGGGTGAGGGGGAGAAATCTGTCTATCACTTCCAAGGCTTGTAAGACATCCCCAGGCTCCAAACAGTCTGTTTCCTCATCCTCCAGTGCCTTTCAAGCTGCCAAAAAGGTGGCTACAGGTAGCCATGGGAAGTTGCAATCGATTATCAGCCATCCCCCAGGGCTTTCTCTCACTTTTGGGTACTGTTACCACAACCTCCATGGGACCACTTACCTCAGCGTCCCATCAGCTATACCAGTTATCGGCCTGCTCAGGGGCCCAAGGGAGATTTTTGCAGGTGAGGTCCCAAGGCTAAAGAACAAGTGTACAAGATGTCAGCTACAACAGCAGGCAGCATGAGCACAGCAGAGAGCTGCCTGCATTTTTATTGTCTGATTTTTATACAGGTTGTTATCTCATGTTTACATTCTTACATAGTGCCATAACCAGTGCATGTGTGTTCAGCTGTGCTAAGTCATGCTTACATAACCGCATCCCTCTGTGCACCTGTGCTGGACAAGCAGGGTCATGTGCTCAGGTGTCCTTTGATGTCCCTGAGCTTTCAAGCAGTCTGAGTGGTTCCCCAATCTTGGTAACTTCTAATATCCAGACAGGGTTGGGCATGGTGGCACACACCTGTAATCCCAGCACTTGGTTGGCTGAGGCAGGATGATGGTTATACCTGGGCTACATAGTGAGTTCAAGGCCAGTCTGGACTACATAGTGAGATCCAGTCTTTAAAAAATCCTGTCTAAACAGTACTTTCCATAGTTACTGATGTCAGGGCCCCCACCCCCTACCCCAAGTGAGGTAATACCATTTGTCACACAGTTTTCTTTGTCATAGTCTCCATCCCATCCTGGTTCCCCCAAGCACCCTCCATTAATATTAAAATGTTTTTCTTGAGTTAAATTTACTCTTGGTGGTGTACAGTTTTGAACGTTTGGACAAAGGCAGTCATGTATTCACCATCACAGTTTCATACCCTGGAGGGTCCATCATGGAGTTACTTTGTAGGCAGTCCTTACTCCTGGCTTCTTTTAAAATGAAGTTATTTATTAAATAAATGACATGGATCTTGGTAGTACTTTTTGCTATTATTTAAGTTTTTATTTTTTTATTTTTTGAGATGGAGTCTTGCTAATTTGCTAGGTCTGGCCTCAAACTCTCAGTCCTCTTATATCAGCCTCCCAAGTAACTGGGATTATAGACAGGTGTATGCTGCTTCACCTGTCTTAAATTGTTATTAAACGAGTAGAAATATATGGGGGTCATTTTTTTTTTTTTGTAATAGCTCTTGAAATATAAAAGTATGTAGGTTAGGCTGGGCAGAACTCATTGTTTTGTTAGTTTGGTGTTAACAGGAAATCAAGCTAAGAAGACTTACTGCTTCCCGTTTTGTCTGAGGATGATAGTCGTAAGGAAATACTTTCTTTCCTTTTAAAATAGTCATCTCTGATTTTTCCATCCCTACTAGAACGATTGAAAACCAGCAAGTGGTAGTTAACTAAAATAGAGTAACTGTGCAAAGCCTACCACTGTTGATATTTTAAGTGAGTTGAACTGTAATGACATAGCCTACCTGACTGTGACATGTGTACTATGTTTTCTTTTCTCTTTTTTGTATTTTTGTTAGTCTTTTCTTTTTCTTATGTTCATGAATACATTCATTTATTCTGTGAACTTTTACATATTTAGACCTAACCATATATATTAAACTATAGATTTTACACTTATATTGGCCTATTTCCTTCTATCTCCTTAAACTAGTTTTATGTAAAATTAAAATATTTATTTTTAAAAATTTATTGTAGTCATTGATTGTATTTATATTTGTTGACATTATTCTAGATACGGTATATAAGGAATATATATTTTTCTTCCAAATCTTAATTTAATATATAAGTGGTTTGAATATTTTACTCTTTATTGAAATAAGAAAGCAGTGTGTCTCAGTGGTCATCAGTAGAGGAAGTTTCCCTACCCCAGTATTATAGAAATCCTCTCATTTATAATCTGTTTTTCTGCCCCAGGTGAGACTGGACTAAAGTAATGTGGACATAAGAGAAATTAATATTTTTGTAAAGACCACACCCTTCACTTTACCCATCCCTCACATTTTAGTTACCATTGGACAATTTTGAAGGGTATTTTTCTTTTAATATGTTAAATCTAAAGCCTAAGTTTTGCAGCTTGAATATATTTCTCGTTTCAGAGTCAATGGAATAAAACAAGTAACTCATCCTTATCTTTTAGATAGTGATCTTTAGAAGATGAAATCACAGTGTACCTCTGGAGTGCGGGGAAACGGAGTGGGTCCTAGACAGGATAAGCTAGCTGAATGGAGGATTGTTGCAGTATGTCCACAGTGAGTCGCAGATGTAACTTTGAGTTATTCTCTAGCATGTGACAGCACATGCTCTTCTCTGGGAAATGTGATACTGGCATCTGTAATCAGATGCAAATAGTGTTTACAGGGCTGGGCTCACACAGAGAGCAGCTTCATGTGGGGTCCTGTGCTCAGGGCGAGGGTTGGGGATGATGTATTTGCAGATGAGGCATTTTGCAGAATAAGAATATGCCTTGACACATGTTCTGTGTTTAGTCATCCATGTTTTTCATGCCTCAGTACCTCTAAGATGAGCCTCATGAAACAGATAGGAGCATTTTATGCATTTATCTGTGCTTTATAGAGCCAAGAATATTTTACACTTAGTCTGATTAGTCTGCAGTTAGAAAAAGTAACAGTACTAGGTTCCCGTGAAGATGCTGAGCCCTCTCCACCAAGCATGTGTTACAGTCTTACTTTGGTGCAGAGCGGCCTGTACAGTTTCCATTGTGTAGACTTTTTAGGAAGGTTTGAAAGATGAGGAAATCAACACACCATTAGAGTAGAAGCAGTGCTGTTACCAACTCACTTTTCTGCCCTTCTCCCTTTACCCCCAGAGTTGCTCTAAAGCTGAGCTACATCTCTGGGCCCTTTAAATTTTTTTTTATTTTGAGACATGGTCTCACTAAGTTGCCCAGGCTAGGCTTGAATTTTCTGTCTTCTTGCCTCAGCCTCCTGACTAGCTGGAATTTTAGGTTATGTGTCATCACACCCAGGTTATGCTTTAAGGGTCTATTTGATTATATCATCATGCAGATTAGCCCAAATCTCAATGAGCAAATATAATAAAGGCTTTAGCTGACTGTTCTTGTTAGGGCCTGTGTTTAATGGTTTTGATACATTTTTTGGTATAGGGGAGTGACTCTGGAAACATTGATGTGATCTTAAGTTCCCCGGGTTCCCTTGCTTTGCTCTTAAATTCCTTAAAAATTGCTTGCACAACTGAGATTTTGTTGAAAGGATGCTATTTGGTAGGATATATTTTTCTCCAAGATGAGCTTTGCTAAGCAGACATACAGAAGTGATCTGTTTTGAAGAATAAACATGTAGTCATTGTGTACTAGGAAGGCTGTGCTGCCACTTTATATTTAGACTGGAGCCCACTGGGCCAATGCAGTCCCACAGTGATGTGTGCTGACGTACACCCCGTTACTGGAGTCTTGGTCAGGGAAACATTTCTTTTGAGCAGGAAACAAACTGGGCAGAATGACAGAAGGCTAAATATAACCCTTTAAAGAGCCAGACATACATACACTGGTTCTTAGCAAACAACACAACTAATATAAAGGAAAAATGTTTTCTAAAAGAACTTTTTTTCCTCTTGGTATGCAAAAGTGAGTATAAACCCCAGCTAATTTAATTTTTCATGGAAAACTGAAACAGCCGTTGATTTTTCTCTTTTCACTGTCCCTGCAGTTAAATACTACCAGCCATTGTCAAAGCTAGAAGTCCCTTTATGTTATTGTCCATGTTCTTCTTGAATCAACAGGTACATTGTGTGCTTCACATGAGTTTGTTTCAAAAAAAAAAAAGACAAGTAATGGCACACTGAGTCCCTGATGTGTCTGGATGTGTGTTGGATGGTCGTCTGAGACTTCTGCATGGTCTGCAGAGTGCACACCAGTGTTCTAGTGCTCTTGGAAAAATCAGTCGTGCTAAGCTGACCTCTGCAGAATGTGGGAGCTGAGTCTGTGGGCTGTGCCGTTTTACCCCAGCATTTCTTGGGTTTAAGTGTATTCCTGTTACTATATTTTATGTTACTGGTTCTTGTCTTGTCACTGTGTTGAAGGTCAGCGGGCATCAGCCTCATGCTTAGCAGCAGGGCTGCGTTTCTAAGCACAACTCCAGATTTGGGGGCTAGCCTCACAGGAAGAGAAACTTAACAGAGCTCCCCCAAGAGGCTTGCACATAAGAGGGGCTGGGGAGGCTTATCAGAAAATAAGGATCTAGATTTTTTCCAGCCTGTTGATTAGAATTTGGGGTGTGAGAGGTTAAGTTGGAAAATGGTATTTTAAACCAGGAATGAACGTCACACCCCTTGTCTGGCATGAGCCGATCCCTCAGACCTGGCAGAATTTCCAGAAAGACTCTCAAAACTGAATCAGGAAACTGCTAAAATTGTTCCCACTTAGGAAAGGGAAGGAAAAACAAAAGACACAGCTGCTCCTGAGGAGAATTGGAGGGGCCTGGTGAATGAGATGCTGGTTTAGATGTCAGCGCCTTGCTACTTCCTCTCCCGCCTTCTTGTCCGCTCTGTGTTGTCCCTGGAAGGAAGAGGTGGCTGGCTCGAAAGGATGGTGCCAGTGCACATTATGTTAGGACTTTTTAAAGACCACTTCCTGTGCACACACATCTGAGAAAAGGTTTCTGGAGAACAATGGGATATCAGTTTAGGGTGCAGAGTCTGACTTATGTCTCCTTTCGGGTTCATGTTCTCTCTGTGTGCCTGCACACCTGTGGCTGCCTCTCTCCATTCTAGATAATTTTAATATTATGTTTATTCTTAAATATGTATTTGTTTGTACAGGATGCTGTAGTGCTGGGTACCCAGGGCCTTCATACTAAATTATGTTACAAGTCCTTTCTTATTTGCCAAGTTACTTAGGCTGCTCCAACTGAAGATCCTCCTGCCTTGGGCTCCCAGAGTGTAGATGTTGCAGGTGTGCGCCACCACACTATACTATTTAGTTTCTTGTAGGAAAGATTAAGAAATATAGCACGAAGCTGAATCTAGGAGCCAGACTCCTGGCTTCTGGTTTTTGACTTTGTGCTTGCTGCTGTTAAGCACTGTATGTCTGGTCCCCTTTGGGAAGGGAGCGTAGTAATCCTGACCCTTGTCACTCGCAGGATGCTGAGAGATGGAGCCGGGATTCAGAATGTGCTGTGACACAGAGTCAGCAGTATTTAGAAAACTAGGTTGCTCATAAGAGTCCTAGTGGCATCTTGCATTTGCCTTTTCATGTCCCTTGTTTCTGATGACCGTAATGATGAGAGAAAGTACAATGTCTGCTTTGTTTTTTCTCTCCATTAGACATCAGTTCTCCGGTCTGGATGACATCTCTGGCCCTCAGATGTGAATATTTATACTCCATGTAGCTGGCAACTTTTTCTGTGACATTCCTTCCCCTGCCAACCCTTATTTTCCGCCTAAAAGCATACATTTTCCTTGTAGAACAGTGTCCAGAGCATGGGATGTTAGTAATTCTTGGGCCTGGTTGCTTTACCAGAGGATGCTAAAATGTAGAGACTGACCCAGCATACCCTGGCGATGCTGGATTAGATTTTCTCAGGCTCCCCGACCAGAAGAAGAGAAGGCTGTTGTTGAAAGGCTGTGACTCAGAGGGAGATACTTGGCCCACTGTGCTCTATCCCTGCTATCAGCCTGTCTGCGCAGGCAGTGCTGTAAAGCCTGCAGATCTTCATATGCGTGGTGTCTGTCATCTCCTGAGCCCTGCAGGAAGACTGCTTCACTGGGAAGGGCCTGTGCTCTTTCTTGCTTAGGGTGGTCCATGTTCAGAGCTGGCATCTTTCCCTGCACAGTAGTGTGTTTGAACTTTCTGTTAGTGTAGTTCAAACATGAACACACACATGGGGGCGGGGTGGACATTCTCTGGTGCCTTTCTTAGTCTTAAAGGATGCTAGTCATATTGGATTAGGGCCCCATGGCCTGTTTTGACTGTGTCACCCTTTTAGATGCCCTGCCTCCTGTCATATTAGAAGTTAGGCCTGTACCATATGAATTGGGGGGCCATTCACAGTCCCTAAGGCTCTCCTTTCAGCTTTCCCCTCTTCTGTTTTTTACCCTTTGTTTCATCCTCTTTGTATCTCACAGGGGATTTTGTGGGATCATTGCTGGTATCATTCCACTCATATATGACTATATTTAAGACCGCCTGTTGTTCTCTGGACCTGTAGAAAGGCCATCGATTTCAAGATGATGAATATAATAATAGCAATAATAGTCTTCTGACATGTTTATTTGTCTTCAGTTATTGGTGAAAGAAGGGAGAAGATTTTTGAATAATGTTTTACTGCTGGGAATTTGAAATGGTGCCAAATCACATTAAAAGTAGGGCTCAGATTTCCTGATAGTGTGTCATAGCTTTGGCATATAAAAGAGTTTTGAAGATGAATTATAACATTGATTATTCCTCCATCCAGGGTTGGATTTTTCTGGTTTGCCAACATATCTGTTAGCTCTCACATCTCACTAAGTCCTGGGAAATCATATGGCCAGGGATGCCAGCTTAGCAAGTAGAAGCAAGAATGAAGATCACAGGGACACTGGCCAGTGGCACATTTATGAGGAATGTGTACTCACTACTTGTCAGTTATAAATACAGATATATTCTGAAACTAGGGTATTTCTTAGCTTGAGATAGCTTAATTGTTTGGAAGCTTGGGATGATATAATTTTTAAAATGTGAAATGAAGGGAAGGAAAGGAAAAGGGGAAAAAAATAAAACGTGGAGCAAGTAAGGGTTATAAGTATTAAAAAACCTCTCAAGTGGCACCTAGGAAGCTGAAGATATCCAACTGATGTTTTTTAGGGTCAGTAAGGAATTCAGTAATGTTTGTAGATATAAATCAAAACATTTAAAGTATCACGAATAGTTAGTTAGAAGTCAAAGCAGAAAAAAGTGAGTCATTCATAACTCAAGACAGATACCTAGAACTCCAAGGTTGCAAATGCATGTAATTTGTATAAAACAGTATGTACAACTGCACTTGGGAACAGAGTTAAAAGAATAAATCTTTTAAAATTAAAAAAGAAGGAAAAAAAGACTGACATAGTGAGTTAGACAGACTGGGGTTGGAATTGTTGGAATCTTAGGTCTTTGAGCAGGTGCACTGTAAAGCTGGTGTAGATTTTTATCATACCACTTACTACATGTGTTGATACTGTCTGTGTCTGTCTTACATACAGTCAGTAACTTTCAGAAACTTCTTTGGTCTTAGCATTACAGTTGGGAATCAGATGAGTAAGAAGCTGGGCATGGTGGTGCACCCCTATAATGCCAGCACAGGAAGGCTGAGGCAGGAGGAGTGCCATGAGTTTGAGGCCAGCCTGAATTACATAATGAGACCCTGTCTCAAAACAAACAAGTAAACAAACATACACAAAATAAAACAAAATGGGCGAGAGTGGTAAAAAGAGAGGTAATGTGAGCCTGTAGTGATCTCACTGCAGTAGCAGACTAGAAGTCCCAGGACCCCCCACCTTAAACATTGCTCTCACCCTATTAGCTGTATGAACCAACTTCATTGGAACTCTGAGATGAGTCACAAATTACAGTGAGTGAGTACACATCTAATTTTTTAAAAAGCTGTCTTTAAGTTGGCTTAAAGTTGGTGCTGTTTTTGCATACCCTTGGCCTTCTCTTTGCCTCACTTGGAAGCTGTCTGGTCTTGAGCAGACAGCTAATTCTGTTTCTTCCCTGAAGCAGAGAGCACAGAGCAGACCTTACTTGCACATCATCTGTGTGTGCTGTTAGCGGCAGTCTTGTTGGAAGAGGTGGCTCTCTGAGGCCTGCCTCTCAGTGGAGCTCTCCCTGCTGCCAGAAAGGAAGCAGGTTTGCTCACTCCACTGCCACTCTGATATTCTGCCTCGCCTCATACCTAGAGCAGTGAAACCAGCTGACCATGGACTGAAACCTCGGAAACCATAAGCTGAATAAACGTTTCCTCCTTTAAGTTGTGGGTGTGAGGTACTTTGTCCTAGCAACAGGAAAGTGGAACAATCTGGGGGGAATAGAGTTGAGTTTTTACATGGAAGTGAAGTTCTGTTAGTTCATTATTGATGGTTATAATCTCTATGCTAATCGGGAAAGAAAATACAAGGTGATCAAAATATATGGTAAACATTTAAAAACATTTAGTCACCCCTAGGTACTTCATGACTTTTGAGTGCACTGAGTTGTGTGCTAGACACATTTTTCACGTGAAAATGTTGCCCTGGTCCTTGTTTTTGGTTTTGTACTTGATGTGCAAGCCAGCGTGTCAACTGCCCTATGACTTACTGCCCTTTCCAGCCAGCAGTTTCGACTAGTACTCATTTTTGGTTCTTATCACACATTCCCAGAACCAAGTAATTATGAGTACGGAGGATTACTGTACTATGGTACAGAACACAGTGCCATTGATCACCACGAGAATAATCTTTCTCACTCTGAACACACTTAGCTCATCATTCCTTTTTTTTTTTTTTTTTTGTCTTTTTGAGACAGGGTTGCACTATGCAGTTCAGGCTGGCCTTGAGTTCACTTTGTAGCACTGGCTGGCCTCAACTTTGCAGCAGTCCTCCTGCCTCAGCCTCCTGAGTGCTGGGAGTACAGGTGTGCGCCACCACCACACCTGGTTTACCTCATCGTTCTTGCCATTTCTTTCCTGTCTTTATATGACGTGATTAACAATAGGACCTGAGAGTGCCAATCCAACAGAAAGGCAGGCTCCTAAATTATTACAGCATGGCCTCATCTGTCTTCTTCACTGGCACCATGCGACTTCTGGCTCTTCCCAAAGTCAAAATCAAAATGATTATGAAAAGTACACATTTTGAATTGATTCAGTATATCAAGGCAGCCACAATAGCACAACTAAAGACCTGAAAGAGGACTTGAACTGCTTTAGAGAGTGGAGGAGTGATGGGATGAGTGTGTTTGGAATAAGGGGAGGCTTCTGAGGGATTCATGCCAGTGTATCTTTCACTGTGTTTTTTGACTACGTCATATAAAGGAAATTAGATATTAATGGAAATGAGAAATGAAATTATAGGCTGGGGGTTTAGCTCAATGGCATAAGTGCCTGCTTGGCAAATGTGAGGTTGTGGCACCAAAAAAAAAACAAAAAAAAAAGTTTGTCACTATAAAAATGTCAATTAAGTACAAAAGATAGTGATAGAAGAAATAAAGAACTTAAAAAGCTATAAGACCTATAAAAACAAATAGGAAAATGGCAACATTGAATCTTTCCTTATCTGCAGTTATTCTGCGGACTAAATACCCTGAACAAGTGGGATTTATTCCCAAAATGCAAGGATAGTTTAACCATATAATCAATTAAAGTATTATGTTTTATTAAAATGAATGGATTAAACAGGATATAACTACATGACTATTTCTCTTAATGCAGAAAAAAGCACATGACCAAACTCAATACTCTTTCATAGTAATAAGGAACCCACACAGAAAAGTAGGAAGAGAAGGAATTTCCTCAGCATACTAAAAGCCACACGTGAGGAAGTCACAGCTAGCATAAGGTAAAAAGCTTTTCTTTAAGATCTGAGCAAACCCAGGATGCTCTATCTCAGAGCAGTTAAAAACACAAAGAGAGAACCAAAGCATCTATATTAGAAAGGAAGAGGTAAAACCATTTTTACAGATGACATGATCTTATATATAGAAAACACTGAAGATTACACACACAACTAGAATAAAGACACAGATTCATTAAAGTTTCAGGGGATAGATTCCTAAATCTACCAGATCAGAAGCCCAGGAACAGAAGCCTTCACAGGAATCAGTGCCAGAGTGGGAAACTTGTGCTATACAGACTCACTGTCCACAAGTCTGGCTGGAGAAAATTCTGGAGGCCTCCTCACATGAGCTTTACCCCCAGAGAGCCCTGCCACGGTCTTTCAGTGAAGACTGGAGAAAAATCTCCTTCTAGCAGGGGGAAGGGAAATACAGACATTCACAGTACTGTATACTGTTCTGTTCTTACATTTGCCTAAAGAGAATCTTTTCAGAGTCTCCTCTACTGAAAATTTATCAGCCTAATTGACTTGGGGGAAGAGAAATACCAAAATCTCACTCCCTTTAGCTAGCAGAAGGGCCACAGCCCAAGGGCATATACTCACGGTAGAACACTTCCCTCTCCACCCCTGTTGCTGACACAACTCAGAGGGCTTGTGTATCATAGTTTCTTTTACTCAACCTAGTCTAGAATTCAGTAAAAAAATTACAAGGGGTATTAACAGCAAAGAACAGTTTGAGGAGTCAACAAATGTGAGAACTCTGGAGTGGCAGACATGTTAGAAATATCAGACTAGGAATTTAGAACAAATGTGATCAAAATGCCAGTTCCTAATGAAAAGAGTAGACAACATGAAATAACTGACAGTACAAGCAGAGAGACAGATATTTTATGAGGATCAACAAGAGAAGTGAGAGATAGAAGCCCAAAACAGAATGTGAATGGTGTTGGTGGACTTCGCAGCAGACTCAGCATTACGGTGGGAGGAATCTCTGAGCTTAAGGATCTGTCAGTAGAAGTTTCTCAAAGTGAGAGTGACGTGGAGACCACCATAGGGACAGAGGACAGATTCCTGGAACCTTCACCTTTTTAGTCATTAAAAGCATGATTTGTGTTTCCTTTTGAGGCAGTGAGGGACTTAAACCTGTTTTTGCTAAAAAGCAAGTGATTCTTCACTCTGGCCTACGGATGCTTAGTAGGTAACAAACAGCAGAGCAAAGCTTGGCTTTTGTTCTGTGTCTGTCACCTTTTTATCTCAAGCCCCTGTTCATTAGGGAGTGTCTGTTTGAAAGCTGGCCACACAAGGTGGATTAACCCCCCCTTCAAGACTGAGACACCACCGATCCATATCCAGAGGGCATAGTCATTGCCCTAAAAGCTACTCTTCATGGATTCCAGCAGAGACTCTGCAAAGCTGGGACTGTCTCAAGCAGTGACAGTCAGCTCATGGAGACTGGACTAAGGGATAAGGCCATCTCCTGAAGCCATTTTGCAAAGTCAGAGCTGAGATGGTATCAAGCAGACCTGGTCAGTCCAAACGCTTCCCACCCTTTCGTGGATGCACCAGTCCTGTTTGGTCGGAGCCACACTCTTTTCAGCTTCTCAAGCTGAAGTCCCCTCTGCATTTTCTCACTCCGCCTCACTCCCTCTACCTCCCATGGGTACATCCAGGAATGCTTTGCTGAGCTCATGGGTCAAGACCCACCCCTCTTTGGGGGAGCTCCTTGCACCTCATCCAGTGACAGAAGCACAAAGAGACCTGGGGAAAAATAGCAGAATAGAGTATAAGAAAAGTGGGACATCTACAGAAAGTGTAACATCTGTACAGTAATAACAAGACAAGAAGGGAACAAAAACATGACAACAGTGAAACGACAGCAATTTACGATTTCTCAGAGTTGATGTCAGACTTACGAAACTGTAGGTCCAAGGAATCTCCACCAACATGAAGCAGAATAAAAGCTGAAAAATCTAGAACTAGGCAATCAAATTCAAAACTTCAGAAAGGCAAAGAAAAAGCCTGACAGCAGATGGGAAAATGCTCGTAGCCACAAACCACAGCGAGAACGGCTGCAGACCTCAGCAGGCTTCTCTTCAGAAACAGGAAAAGAGGAAGGCGCTGCCTTCCTGTGGCCGGGGAGCTGCCGACCGGCTCCTGTGGCCTCTGCAGCTTGGGACTTGGGGTCTCTCAGTGGTGAGGGCTCACTTTTGAAAGGAGCTGTCAGCTTCCCAGAGCGAATGTACCAACAGCTGTCTGTCAGAAAACTGCCTTTTGGCTTTTCTTTGGTGGTATCAGGGACTGAACTCATGACCTTGCGCTTGGCAGGCAGATGCTTGTGCCACTGAGCTACATCCCCAGACCCTTCCTTTGATTTTTTAAAAACTGAGGTTCAGTGGATATTTCTGTATCTTTGTAGCTTCCTTTTAGTTTGTAATTATTTCAACATTATGACCTAAAACACTTGTTTATAAAATGACAGTGAGTCATGATTGTGTTTGGATTCCATTGGAGACACTAAAGGAAAGCAAAGTAACAGTTTTATTTTCAAATATTAATATTTACAATATCCCAGAAATAATATTTTTTCAGTTATGTACACTTTTGTTTAAAAATTAGACGCAAACTTAAATACATGGAGAAGTCCACCTGGCTTCTTTCTGTGGATGTGTGAGTGGGAGAATGGCTGACTGGATTGCGCTGGGCCAGAGGACAGCAGGGAGGCGCTTCTGTGACCATGGGCAGCTTCCTGGGCCTGTGCTCCTGCGTGCCCATTCTCTGTTAGTGTCTCCAGGTCTTTTTTGGGCTCACTAATAAAAAGTAACAGGTAGAATCTGCCATTCCTGCCCAATTAAAGTTTAGTGAAAAGAGAAAATCGCCGAATTTGTATGACTGAGAGACATTTTTCCTTCCCAAAGGTGGTGTCTTGGTTACAATTCTGGTTGCTGGAACAAAACACCCAACACCCAAAATGAAGGAAGGACAGGTTTATTAGCTCACGGTTGGTGGCGGTTTCAGCCCGTCACCAGCTGGCTGCCGGGCAGGGTGGCGTGGCCCAGGGGCAGCACTTCAAGACAGCAGCCAGAGCAAAAGAGGGGAGAGCTCTTCCCCCATTGTATTGTATACAGGCCGCCCCTCTTCCAGGCAGGTGCAGCACTCCTTGTCCTCCTCTTGCACAGAACCAGGATATTTACAAAGTAAGAACCCTGGCTCCTAGCTGAGTCTCTTAGTTAAACCCCTGAACTTCTCAGGTTGCAACAATGTATCAACCATAACAGGTGGTACCACTAAGGATATTTACAGTTGGATGTGAAGGATATTTACAGTTGGATGTGAAGGATATTTACAGTTGGATGTGAGCATTGCTGTTCTGTCGGTTGGATGTGAGTGGTTGGATGTGAGCGTTGCTGTTCTGTCGGTTGTTTCTTAGCTGTGTCCCCTGTGTTGTGTGTATATTCTTTTTTTTTTTCCCATTGTAAATCAAAGAACTTTTTTTATTTAAAGAAAAAAAAACAAAAAAGAAAACAACCAAACAAAACAGAAAAAGGATAGCAATACTACAGAATTCCAAAGGCAAAAATAAAAGAACAACAAGAACAACAGAACAAAAACAAAAACACTAAGAAATCTCCACTTGATAACTTACTTACTGTCATCATTGGAAATAGTTGTTCAAGTTACAAAATTAAAGCATACAAAGTAGACATTCAAACAGTGAGACTGTTAACAGTTCTGCTCAACAATCTAACAAAAACAGTAATATGGTCATCTATCTTACACACTTAAACATACATGCAGTTATATCCTTTAGAGCACTTTCTTTTCCCCTCTTTTTGTATATATATGTATTTTTTTAAATTTTATTTTAAAGGGGGTAAAATTAAGCACAACAAAACAGAACAGAACGGGACATAAGAAAGCATAAATTTCCAAAGCTAGACAACCAGAGATCTTCACTATCTGTCATATTGTCTCTTGTTTTCTTCAAAATGGTTATCCATATCTTTGCATATGGGGAGCTCATACTAAATAACATAGCCAATCTTTTCACAAGATGTGTAGTTAACTGGCTCCCACTTGCTAAGGGGGGGGGATGGGACATGGGACAGGACGACATGAGATGTCTGATTCTCAGCCCGTGCGCTGGCAGGATCACAGCCGCCCCCCAGAGAGGGGAGGAGTGCCTTGTTCTCCTGGCACCCCGAGTCAACCGCATGGTGCAGGTCCTGAGGCGCCAGGGTCTCTCCCCTGCAGGCCCCCTAAAGTCCGCCATACGCACCTGCTATTTCTTTCTGATGAATTGACCATTCCATTTCCAAAGTTCTGAAATGGCCAACAGACCACAGAATGAATTCTCTTTAGGCTCCTGTTTGAAACCAGCAGCTACAGCGATCTGCTGGCCTTGCTTCAGAGCCAGTGTTGTGTATATTCTATGTGAGTGCTGGTGCTTTTGTTTTCACCATCATTTAGTATTGCCACAATTTAAAAAAATTTATTCCGATAAAATATACCATCTAAAAAGGTACTAAGTATAATTATAATAATGTCAAACCATCACCATTACTGTCCATTTTCAATATTATTATTATTATTATTATTACTATTATTACTACTATTATTTGGTGTTTTGAGATAGGGTCTAGTTTTGTAGTTAGGGTGGCCTTGAACTCAGCTGTGTACCCAAGGTGGCCTCAAACTCCTGGTGATCCTCCTGCTGCGGCCTCCCATGCTGGGCTCTCAGAACTATTTTATCATCCCAAACAGAAATTATGTCCATCAAATGATAATACTGCAGTATTCTCTTTCCTCACTCCTTCTTAAGTTCTAGTCTGCTTTTTGTCTGTGAATCTGCCTGTTCTATTTACCTCACGTAAGTGACATCATACAGTATTGTTTTGTGTGTCCTATATAGTAGAATGTCTCTGAGGTTCATCTGTGCTGTTGCTTGTGTCAAAACGTTGTTGCTTTTTAAGGCTGAATAACGTCCTTTTATACATAGATAACACGTTATTTATCAGTTCATCTGGAGGTAGATGTTTGAGTTTTTTCCTTTTGGGGGGCTATTATAAATAGTGCTGCTATGAACTTTGGTACACTTGTGTCTTGTGAGTCCCACATAGCAGTGTGGGACTCACTGTGGGATTTCTGAATCACATAATAATTCTGTGTTTTAAGTTTTTGAGGCACTGCTCAGCTTTTCCACACTGGCTACACAGTTTTACGTTTCCTTCAGCAATGCACATGAGTGCCAGTTTCCCCACATCCTCAGCAACCTGTGTTATTGTCTTCCTTCCTTCCTTCCTTCCCTCTCTTGCTGTAGTCTTTTTTCTCCTCTCCTCTCCTCTCCTCTCCTCTCCTCTCCTCTCCTCTCCTCTCCTGTCCTCTCCTCCCCTCCCCTCCCCTCTCCTTTCTCTTCTCTTCTCTTCTCTTC
>PVJX010025467.1:0-26902 GCA_004027295.1 Dolichotis patagonum | reverse complement strand
TCTACCACATTGTGTCTTATTGGAATTTGAATATGTGTGATAGTTCAAACAAATTTTTTTCTTTTTTATCAAAAATGAGATATTATAATACCCATTGATCATTTTCTGTTATTCAGTTCAGAAAGCCCTGGAATTCTTTCACTATATGCATGGCTTTATACTATTGTGTTATGTTTGATATTATTGTAATTGAAACTATACTCAACTATAGCAGAGTAAGAGATATGGTGTTAGATACTGTTGATGTCCAGTTGACTTAATGTAAAGTACTGTGCTGCCTATGTTGTCCTCTTCTGATCTGCTCTGTACTGCCCCCTTTGTTTTATTCTCTTTTAAATAAATAAATAAATAAATAAATAAATAGCATAACACTATTTTTTTAAAAATCCCACCTGATAACTATTTTTTACTTAGAATACTTTTAATTTCTGTAACTATTAGACTTATATTTATCACTTTTCTTTTGTGCTTTCTATTTGAGCCATCTCTCTTCACTTCCCTTTCTTTTTAACCTTCTTTTGGATGTCTAAATATTTTTATCATTTTTACTTCCCAACTTCTACTTGTAAGTTAGATACTTGGTTTCTACTGTTTTCAGGGTTATCCAAGAAATTAAAGCATTTGTACTTAATTTGTCAAAGTTTAAAGTTTAATGAAGGCTTTATCTTTTTCTCAGGAAATATAAATGTCTTAGGGACACTTTAACTACATAAACCTCCCTGCCTAATGTTTTCACTGATACAGAATTCTAAGGTACCAGCTATTTTCTTTCCACCCAAAAAGTTTTTATGATCGTTCAGCTTTTATTTTTGTTACTAAAAAATTTGAGTTAGTCTACCTGCCATTTCTTCATAATAATCTTTCACCTGTCTGTAACTTCTCTTAAGATATTATCTACTTAGTTGGTCTTCTGCTGTGATATCATGTTATACTATTTAATTTAAATTTTTTGAGATATACATTTAAAATCCTTAGAATATTTTTATACTTTGCTAGTTCCTGGAGCTATCTTTAACCTTCTCTTTCATTTCATTGAACATGGTAACAACAGTTGTTTCATAATTTGTGTCTGATGATTCTACAGTCTGAAGAGTTTGCTAATCTGTCTCTGCTCTTGTCATTTCTTCTGGTTCTTGCTGGTTTTGTGCTATGAGAATTCTCTGATGCCTGACTGCTCATGGTTTGTAACCCTTGAGAACGAGACTTAGTTCCTAGAAGTTTAGGAAGAAAGTGCCTTCCTCTAAAGAAATTCTGCATTTGTTTCCACCAGGAGCTTAAAGAGAATTGCTAACACCGTTGGGTATGGTGTAGCATGCCTATAACCCCAGGGAGGCTGAGGCAGGAGGACTGCTACAAATTCAAGGCCAGCCTGGGCTACAAAGTGAATTTATGGCCAGCCTGAACTACATAGCAAAATTCTGTCTCAAAAAGACAAAAATTAATTAATGAATTAAAAGAACTACTAAAACAAGTACCTCCAACTAAATTCACTGTTTCAAAGTTCTTCACCAGCCATTGATGCGAATACGCGCAGCAAATATTTCAATGAGTGGGGAACCAGCTGTTGTAATTTACCAGGGACAGGTTTTCTTTCATTTCATTCTCAGTCCCCTTCTGCTCAATCTCAAGGCACCGCCTCATGGAACTGCCTGGGGATGTGACCACAGTTTACTTCTGGTTCACAGATTCCACCTGAACACGAAGGGGAGGGAGGTTCTCTATGCTTCCGACCTAGGCCGAGTTCCATGCTTTGTTTCTGCCCCCTTCAGCCAGGTCATCAAAACTGCAGTTCTGTTTCTAGCATCATCACACAGCTCCAGGTAAATGCAGCTCAGGCTCCTGTCCTCTCACTGGCATTTCAGCCTTATAATTCTTCCTTGTCCTTAGAGCCATTAGTTGCTTTTAAGATAACATCCTTTTTATCCAGTGTTTTAATTTGTTTTTAGCAGAAAATTGGACTGAATTACCACACTACAGTATTCCCAGAAATGACATGGCCTTTTGAAGTTTAAAATAATATATTCCATTTTGTACCTGGCCTTCTAACTACAAAAACTTCACAAATCCACAGGTAGTTGTACCCATATCTCCCACCTTGCAGTGTCGAAGCCTAAAGGGGTCTGGTGACTGAAGAGCATTCTTCTATCTCCTCCCATGAGACATTCAATCAATTACAGGAACAATTTTTTGAGTTTCAAAAACAATAGGGTTGTAGAAAGACAATTATCCACTTGATGAGATAGAGACAAATGGTTCGATCTTAGGAAATGTTAGTTCTCACACGGCCTGATTTAAGTGGTATGTGTGTGCCGAAGAGGATCAAACAGAGAGGTTAAAAGAATTTAGTCTGTTAAATTCAATGCATTTTGTGGTGCACATGTGGTTTTATGACTTGTGTGAATAGGCATGAGAGCAACATGTTTGTATCTGGACAATCAGAGCAAATTGTTCTGATAATGCCATTGCCAAAATGGAAATACAATGCAAGAAGTCAGTCCAGCAGCAAACAGGATTAATTTGTATCGTGGTCATTTGTAATTTTAAATAATTCATACTTCCTATGTGCAATTCCAACTCTACATGCATGATTCTCACTAAGCATAGTATTCTCAGTAGCTCTATCTCTGTGAAAATATAGCATATCATGTTAGCTAGTAGTTAACTGTGCAAGTGACTTGATAATATCTTTTGGTGTCATACTCATCATTTGTAAGTCCAAGGGCATGGACACAGGTTGTATAAGATTTGTCTTAGCCTCACATTTCTACCAAGGATTTATCTATAATAGAACCATTTATTCTAAATGGAAAATCATTTAGAATAAGAGGCTTTTTGCATAAACTAATCAGGTACAATGATCTCATAGACAACATGTTAAGCAGAAGCCTCTAGACATGACAGAACTACTGCCTGACTCCTTTTACGCGATGCTCAAGAATAGACAAAGCTTGTCCACGGTTGTTGGAAACATGCATAGTGGTTCTATAAAACGGGGAATAACATCACTTGGAAAGAGACATGAAAGGACTTTCTGACTTGTTGAAAATGTCTTATATCTATATCTGTATGGTTACAGGGACATATGCAATATAAAAATTCACTAATCTGCACACCTGAGATTTATACACCTTTCTGTGTGTATTATACCTCATTTTCTTTTAAAATTTATAAACAAATATTCAAAAAGTTTTAAAGTATTATTTAGAAATTTCAATGTTTCTTAAAATTCAGCATAAAATAATTCATCCTCTTGAAAAGAGTGTATATGAGTTGCATTTGATATATTCTGTCCATGAAGTTCATTGTTGTAAATGCATACGATATTTTAAAATCCTGAGATAGTATTTCATCACTTAAAAAAAAAATCCTAGAGCCAGGGACAGAGCTCAGTGGCACAGCACCTGCTTGGCAAATGCCAGGCACTGAGTTGGATTCCTGGTACCAGAAAAAAAAACTCCTAATTCAATTTTTCACCAAGTCAGCGTGGTATCCTGACCCATCCTACACAATGTTCCAGGGATTTTGAACTCGTAATGTTCTACCCTGTATATTTTTCTTTGCCTTTATATCATAGGAATATTTATATCATTTAAATAACTCTGGAAGGTAAATCTTTTATCCTGAACTGTTAACAACCTTCCTCATCCGAGGGAGGGTGGATAAGAAAATCATACAAATTCCAAAAAATTCTACACTGTGAGGAAAAAAAGCACCTTACAGATCTCGGTTATAATAGGAAATCCTGAAAACTGTTGTTAAACATGCTGTTAAACATGTACACTATCTTGGGCCAGTTGAGACGGCTAATAGCTGCCAGCCTTATCACTGTAAAAATCATACTAAGAGCACCGACTGGCTTTATGCCAATAGATAACCATAATAATTCATAAGATGGATATTACCATTGTCTCCATTTTACAGGTAAAAAAACTAAAGATTAGAAGCATTAAGAAAAATGTATCTAAGATGACTGGCTAGTAACCAGCAGATGGTAGATTTTAACTCAAGAAGCTTGATCCCAAAGCGAAAATATTTAACCATCACACTCTAAAGTCCTTCCTCATAATGAACTGAACTGTGACACTCTACTTTGCACCTAGTTCTGCTCCTTAGGGAGGCAAGAAGCAATTGTAATCCTTTCTCCTCTGGCAGCATTTCAAATGCTTGAAGACAACCTTCCTGTCCTGCCCTAACCTTGTCATCTGAAAGTTAACACCATTTCTCTTACCAGTTTGTCTCTACGGCTTGTTTCAAGTCATCATCTCTTGTTTAAAACTTCACAAAACACACCCCAGTGGATTCAGTGATTGCTTAAATTGAAGAAGGTATATTTCAAAGTGGTCTGGTAAGTGCACAACGTGGCCCACTGCTGCACTGCTCCACAAGAAGAGAGCCACTTTAATGGAATCTGGAGCAGCTGCAAAATAGCAAAAGTGAGGAGAAGGAGGAGCCTTGGGATTCTGCGATCACAGCATGCTTAGTACCACCAGCCACTGGCTCATACTGTGTAAGGAGGGCAGTCTCCAAAAGTATGATGTACCTGTACTGCCATCACCCCCTTTGCCTTTCTCAAGCTCATCAGAGTCTTTGGTCCGAGGGCAACATTTTATAACACAAAAAGTAACAGTGTGTAGCTCAAATTCCATGGCCCAGGCAGGGCAGGCCACGTGAATTAGGGATTCATACAAAGTTGACTTAACACTTACATTTATAGAAATCCATATGGGAACCCAAGACTGTCTCTAAGAACAACTAACATCGGTTAAACTGAACACTGCTTCCTTCGATAAAGACTACCTGGGTTCATCCCGGGAAAGTAAAAACCATTGGAAATAGTTAATAAAAACAGTATCTTAGTGAGTGCCACTAGAGATACGCCATGTATCTTAGTGGCTTCGTGCCAAATGCAGGGAGAGAGCAGCAAACAGTGGAGTTGTTGTTAGGTCCAGTGAAACTTTCTGATTAGGCTCACCCAGTTCTAAGGAAAAGATATTACCTGGATGTATCTTAACAGACCCAGATAGGGACAGCATGGTCTGGTGCTCGGCACTAATGCTCTGTGAAAACATACTGCATCTAGCAGACTGACCGCTGACACTTCACTTGTCCTGAAATTGGGACACAGACTAGAAAGATTACAAAGAAGAAAAGGCCTTAAGGTATAGACAAATACCTTGAAGTGATAAACACAAATGTGACCAGGATGCAAATAGGAGAGAAAAGGTTGCCAAAAGTAACAACCAGACCGATGGTAGTTATTCTGACTTACACAAACGTGAGGAAAGAGAAAAGAGATCAGAATTCAAAAATGCCAACCATGGATGTAAAAAGCTCTAGTTTCTAGTGACAGATTGACTGACTATCAGATATTACTAAGCCACAAATTTATATGCTGAGAAACAATGTCCAAATATAACCAACTGAAACGTTTACTTAGGAAGCTTGAGAGCAGAAGCTATTTTTATGTTATAGTTCAGGAACAGGTTTCATTATGTTCAAAAGTCCAGATAACTAAGCTTTTTCTTACAAAAGTTAAACATAACCAAACTGTTTCCAAACCTAGCAATTCCACTACTGACAAATGCTCCTGGGGCTGAGATCTTATTCCTATTAAATTCTTATTAAGTAACCCTGGTGTGCTGCATGCCGTACATTGTAAATGGATAAATAGGTTGTGTGCCCTCCCCTGAAGAGCTTAGAGTCTTGTAAAACTGATAGGACCCACATAAACACCCCCAAATTTCTTCCAGAGAACATTTACAAGCATCATTTTTTATAACATTTCGATGTTATTTGCAAGAGGAAAATTGACCTGGGTGTCTATGAATGGAGAGGAAACACATGGGCACGATTGTGACTGAGCTAGCAGCGGGAGCCTGTCCTCTCCCAGAGAACACACAGCCATCTTTTCCACAGCTTCGCTCTCTGCTCAGGTCTTCTGCCTCCCTGCGCTCTGCCACTGCTCTGGCTCAAGCCTCTGTCTCTTTGGCCAGGATTACTGCAAGGGCCTTTGAATAAACTCTGCCACCAGTCCCCACCACTCTGAGCATCTCTCCTGCACACCATTCACCAAGGAAATGATTCCTCACTATGTCACTCCTCTGTTTAAAGATTCCTCAGCAGACTCCCGCAGTGCTTAGGATATGGTCCAAATTAATCCCTTAGCATGACATAAAATGATCGTTGTGGTTGGCACCTTTCATAGATTTTTTTTACTTTTATCTCATGGCATTCCTCAGAAGCCCATTCACAACAAACTCACTGCCTTTTACTTGAAAGTCCCCCAAATTTGCCATGCTTGTTCAAATCTCCATGCCGTGGCTCTTGTGCCGAAGGGTACCTGAGACACCCTTCCTTTTCCTGCTTAGCTAGCTGTCAAATCCCAGTTTAAACAGCAATTTCACTTACAGTGCATTTTCCAACACTCTTTGCATTTCCCTGGCCTGCCCCTCCTCGGGGCCCCTTTCTGCTCCTGTGTGAGACCCTACATACATTTTTATTGTGGCACTTAGCACCAGGCTGTGTCTTTTCTGTCTCCCCAAATAGACCACGAGCTCCTCGGAAGAGTAACTGCATCACATTCACTTTTGTATCTCTAACATTTAGTGTGGAATTATACGGCAAAAACAAATAAGGGTTAATGAGTCCAGATGAGAATTAGATGAACTTCTTAAATAAAAGAATGGATGAATGAATGATCACCTAGGTAGTTCAGCCTGGAAGGGAGGGGACCATAAGAAAGGACAGATGTCAGAGTCTGGACATCAACACCTTGTTAGAGGTTGAGAGGAGGAGCTAAAGTTCAGTAAGTGACAAGAGGCCATAGCCAAGGAAAGCAGATGAGCTCAGAAGACGGAAACAGGAGCCAACCCCCCAACCTCTGTGCAATTTGTGTCAATGCTTATTATTCTTCACACAATTCTCTTTGGCTACCTGCTCACCCCAAGTAATACATCAAAAGCCTGGCTTTCCAGAGGGTCCTTTGTCTCCCATGGCTGTACGAGAAGATGACCCCCCTACACTTTATCATCAATCTTAATCTAAACCTCAGACACTCCCCCTCCACCCCATCCACACACAGGCACCCTCAAAGTGACAGGGTGGCATGAAGGATTTCCTCCAGGACACTGGCCATCAATCACTGGGATCTGTCCTTGCAGGAGGTGGCTGAACCACAGACACACACTGAAGGGGAGCCAAGTACCTGTTCACATCAGGCTCTTTACTTCTCTGCCTTCTCTGTTTTTTTCCATCTCCTCACACTCTTTCTTCCATGAAAAAAAAAAAGCCTTTAGCTGGAAAACGGCAGGCTTGACTGCCCATGCCCTCAGTAGAGCGGAGCTCTGCCACATCGGGCAGGCAGCGCGGGAGGCAGAGATGAAAGAGTGCCCAACAGTAGGACAAGCTAGTGCATACAAAGGACCGGAATTAACCAAGTCCACAGAACCCACTGCCCACCTCTCCTTTCAGCACTCAGCCCTTACACAGGGAGGTGCTGCTACTCTGAAATGGCACTGGCCATGGGTGGCCCCTGGGCACTTCCCACCCCGGGCAGCACAGTGTGGGCTCATTAGGATGGAGCTGATGCGACAGCTGTTCCACCACAGGCTGACATTCACTCTGGGTGCAATTTAACAACTGTATGCAGTGAATAACAACCAAGTGGGGTCTCTCGCCACTCACAGAGAAACAGGAGAAAGAGAAGTGGGAAAGAGGGAGGAGGCAGGCAGAGGTTCAAGAAGGGGAAAGGAGGAAGTGAGTGACATGTGAAGCGAGAGGGAAAGTGAATTACTTTTCAAATGTTTAGTATTTGGAGGAAATGATACATGAACAATAGTATAAGGAATTAATATTCCTATGAAAGCTACATATCTAACGTGTCAGTCAGGAAAGCACCTCTGGGGTTTTGGAGAATATACCAGGTTTGTAAAAGCAGCAGATCCACTGAACTTGTTGCATAGGGCTCTGCACTCGTGGGCAAGGTGCAGACACTCAGATTGTCTAAATCTGAACTTCCTGCCCCAGGAATCAAGGTAAATGCAGCATGGGAGGAGCAGGGTGTTAGGGTTTGGAGACGATAAGTGCAAATTACCTTTTTCTGTGTGGATCAGCTTCTAAGAGTCTCAGTTGCTTAATCTGTAAAATGGGGACAAATTTAATAAAATCCTTCCCAATAAAATACAAAAAAATTAATATCCTGCATGAATTGGATTGGGAGAAGTCAATATATATGGCATTGGTAAAGCACAATCTAAGCGCCAGTTTTTGGTACCTTCCAACATGGGGAAGTCATGGGCAAAAGAGATGGAGAAGTCAGAATGCATATTTTAAAACCCTGGGGTCGCTCCCATTAGAAGAGAAAGAGGGCGGGCTGATGGTTTTCCTGACTAGAGCTGTAGTCCATGCCTCAGATGGTCTGATCACACCTGACCTGTGTCAGAAAAGAAAGTGTGAGCTCTCTAAACAAATGCGCCCCAAGCTTTGCACCTGAGCCAGAAGTGAAGTAAAGAGCCATGGTTCCACGTAAGTATGACACAAACTCAACATTCAAAGATCGCATGGATCCCAATGCACTTTGTATTTTAACTGCTGTTGGAGCCACAGGCACCATTTCCTTTTCTTTTTCTGAAACACAAAGGTTTATAGAGAAATCAGCATTAAAATGTGGTTTCAAAACCCAGAATCTTCTACCTAATACCTCTGATGTCTTTCCTGTAGCAACTCTACTTCTGTATGACACAAGGCACACATAAGAGGAAAGAGTTCCTCTATGCAGCCTCACACAAAGCCTCCAGAAAGGTATAAGCAATGTCCCCTTTGGAGGCAGCTACCCCAACCAGAGGTGAGAGCTATGATACTGGAGCGAGGAGAGGTGTTATGAAGGCCACTGGACTGCTGAGGCAGCTGCAAGTACTGGGTGAGTCACTTCATTCCTTCAGGCCTCTGGGTCCACATCTGAAAACTGAACAGTTGCAAATTCAGCCAGTCATCAATAAGCCACTTGCAGCTGAATCTAACCCGGTCCTCACTGAGCCATTGCTATTGTTCATTGTGAACACAAAACAATAGCCTGGATATATGCTCTAACTCTTTTCTATTCCATATTATACAACACTCAAACACTTCAAGCATTTACATCACCTACCTAGCTCCGAGGCTATCTGAGATAGATATCTCAGGGACCACTTCCTTATTGCATGAACTTAGATGGTGTGCCAGTTAAGACTCATCGTCAACTTGACTGGATTAAGAGACTCCTAGAGAAATGATTGCATCATGGAGGTGCTACCTTCATCAGTAGATTAAGCCCCTAATGTTCACAGGTGAGTGTGCTTTTAGCAGATAGGACCCAGCTGCAGGAAGTGGGTCACAGTGCGTCCCTATAAAGGGTATATCTCTTTGGTGCTCTCCCCTGTGCTCTTTTCCATGAAGTGAGCAGGTTTGCTCCACCGCAACCTTTTTCCATGATGTTCAGGCCTTGAAACCAGCCAGCCATGGACTGAACTCCTGAAACCATGAGCCAAATTAAAACTCTCCTCCTTTAGTTTATAGGTGTCAAATACTTTGTCTCGGCAACAGGAAAGCTGATTTTCTCTATCTTGATCTTCCAAATCTCAGCTTCTTCATCTATAACCCAGGGATAATAAGTGTCTACACCTCATAAATTAGTTATGAGTATTAGGTGACTTAACATAAAAACTGTTTAGAATAGCACCTAACATAATGATTATTACTATATTTTCATATTTGATTCTAGACTGCAGATCCTCATCCTAATTAATAAGCTTTCCATGGAAGAATAACCCACTTCAGCGTCAGTTTTTGACAAAAGAACCTGAACAGGCGATTCAGCACCCCAACAGCTTGTAACTACTAGTCCTTTTTCCACCTGTCCCCACCTCGTGTCCCCAACTTTAAAGCCAGAGGAAGATTGAATTTAAGAGTTAGGCACATCAGGTTCCAACTTTGACCCTATGCCTGTAGGATCTGTTTTAGGCTACTTTATTCCTCCAAAATTCCACTTTCTAACCTGTAAAATCCAGGCCACTGTCTTAGAGGCTGAAACAAGGTAACAAAAGCAAAGGTGGCCAAAATAGTTTCTGACATACGTTCGTTGCATGATATTTAGTTAGATCCCAATTTGGGTCTAAACCATGCCATTTCCTCCCTCTGCACTATGTTTCAAAGCAGCTATTTGTACCCATGGGCACCATCCAAGCCCTAGCCACAAGCAGACCAAAGCTATTTGCTGATCTCCCTCTCTGCTTTAATCTGTACCTCGTGGGACTGCTCCTGACCATTCTGGAAGAGTCAGGCATCTTGCAATAGCAGCAACGTGTAGGCTTCCGATAACTGGAACAGGGTTCCAACAAGACTTTCTGCAGCAACAAGAAATTTATAGCTGTAGCTGCGGCGTCCAATGCAGCAGACATATGTGCCCGAGGAGCACTTGACTGAGAAACTGAATATTATAATTCATTTATTTTAATGAATTTAATATAAATAGCCACATTTGACCAATGGCTATTATAATGAATAGCACAACCTCATAGTCATCACCAGAGTGTTAACAGCACTCACTCTCCCAAGCAAGGCATCTGAACCTTTGACTCACATAACTGACGTCTCTATCTGGACTTTGCTGCTTCCATTAAGGCTGGCGTGGTGACGCAGGAAAATGATATCACTCCATGGCTATTTCCAGTCACCAGGCAACTAGAAAACTTGTTTTTGAAATGCGAGTAGAACCAACATTTCCTCTCCATTTGTTATATTAGAGAAATGCATGTTAATTGGAACTCTCCTTTGAACAGTACCCTGCAGCGGGATTGCTCTGAAGGGTGCCTCCGCCAAGGGCCAGTAACTAAAAGCTGATGCACTGACTGAGGACAAGAAGCAAGAAGTTGGGGACCTTTCTGAAGATTAGGTGCTTTACATTTCAATTTCACTCTGTCAAAAATTCCACATAATTATCCAATTTTATAATATTTTATGTTAATCTTGCCAAGATCAGATTCCAAGAAGCAATAAAGAATATTAAGTTAGCTTTCATTCTAAATCAGAAAGTTTGTTAAGTTTGAAGTCATAAACAAATTACCATCTTTGCCAAAGTGAGATTGGCCCCCGAGAGAGAAGATCTATCCTCTCTTTTGAAAGGAAGGAGGCTTGTGTAGTTTCACAACCTTTATCCCAGGGTGTTAAGCTTGTTGCATGGATTGTCTTTAGTCAGTTGTCATAAACAAAAGCAAACTTAATCAAAATACTTTGGTCTGGGTCAGAGAAAGCTGGGGATGGAAGGGAAGATTCATCTGCTCATTTAATAAACATCTGCCAAATCATTACCATGTGCTAGAATAGCACAAAGACAATGGGACTTCAAGTTAAGGCAGAGACAAATTTATACCAATTACCACCATACAGAAGGTACATGGGATATACAAGGTGTATGGAAACACAGACAATGGAGCAACACCTGCCTCAGAGAAAAGTCAAGAAAATCTTTTCCAAGTGGCATCCTTCATGTTGGGATTTGAAGAAATGGAAATATTTCCATTTCCCTGACAAGGATTTCCAGAAAGGATCACAGGAAGAAGGTAAAAGCAAGGAGGAGGAAACGATCACTGTATACTAGAAAGTAATCCCAGACAATGGCCTCATCTTCATTTTGGAGCCTCTCAGTCTTCCCAATCTTTCTTGGCTCCCTGGGCCCTCTTCAAAATTCATGCAACCAGTCTAAGCATATCATAGTCCTTTGCTCACACTTCTTTACGAGAAGTCTCCAGATCAGGCCCCACTAACAAAACCCCATGATTCTGCTCATCTAGACAGCCTGTTCTTTTGCAAAGCACAAATAACCCACCATGTAAGTGAACCATGCTTGTCATTTCCTGAAAAAAACCATACACTGCTGCTGCAGGGAGCTGGCTATCTAAACAATGATGGTCCAAAGATTGTAGAGGGAGTAGATACCATTCGGGTGGGATGGCTGGGTTGTCAAATATTATAGTACTTAGAAAAGAGATGAGATCCTTAAAGACAACTTAATGAGAAAATGGTTAAGACTAAAAAGGACCATCTAGTACAGCACACCAGAGTGACATGGAAGAAGAGAGAAGGAACAGCAGTAAACAAGGTAAATGTAGACTAGCTGGAATGCTGAGGCATACTATGAGAGTTTTAAAACTGATTTTTTAAGTTATGCTTAGGAAATAGTTTTAAGAAGGTATACTTACCCCAAAGCACACACAAAAGTGTGAACATTCACGGAAAAATATATAATATAACTGATAACAATACATTCAAAACCAGCTCATAATTTATACACGAAAGTGCTCATTTTTGCTTCTGATTATTCTGTATGCTAGAAAAAAATATCAGATCTTTTTGTAGTGCTTTTTTATTCCCCAAACCTTGACAAATTAGGTTATGCTGGTTGGACATTTGGACCCAGTTGGTGGGTTCTTGTCAAATAAATGTATCATAGTGACCAGCTGGTAATATCAGTGTTAGAAATCAGATCCCCGGAAGCTGGAACCAAGTACAGCAACCCAATGAAAAAATGCACTTTTGCCATCCGACACCCCACAGATCTCTTCTTCCAAACCAACTCTTCCAGGTACTTAGGTGTGATAAAAACGTGGAGACCGCTGCTGCTGAGTAGCATGCCGTGGAAAGGCAGGGCCATCAAAGCGTTATCGGGTGTGCTCATCTACCTTAGTCACCAGACCTGTAACAGTGCAACTTCTGAGTCTTCCTCAGTCAAAATGACCATGAAGGGTAAATATTTTGAATCAATTCTAGACAGCAAGGCAGCTATGACAGCACAAGTAAAGACACTTACTAGAAAAATATTCCCAGAACTATACGGAAAGTGCAAGAGCCATAGGAGAAGTGTATTCAAAGTGAGGGGGAGGATTCTGAAGGGGATTAATGACAATGTGTTTTTTACTGTAATAAAACTGGTTTTTATTTAAATATAGCATTTTTATGACATATAACCTATACAGAAAGTAAACAAGGTACATAAAGGACTAAAACAAGCTGTTCTTCAGGAAATCTATTCTAATTACTCCAATGAAATACTAAGACACAAAAATTAAATCATTTGTCTCAGAATTTTTCTAAAATTCAAACTCTTAAAATAGTCCTTAGCCAGGTGTGGTGGTGCAAGCCTGTAATCCCAGCACTCAGGAGGCAAGAGGATCTCCAAATAAGAGTTTGAGGCCAGCCCAGACTACATAGCAAAATCCTGTCTCAAAAAAAGAAAAAAAATTCCTTAATACAACTTTTGGAACAGCCCTAATATTTTGGAAACAATGTATTTATATGACATCAGAAAATCCCAGAGGGACCCAATGGTATTTTTTTCTTACAGGTTTAATGACAACTCTAAAAGTATCAAAACACATGTGAAGCAGTTTTTTAAAGACGATCCACCACCTTACACTAATTTCATTGATGTACTAGTGAGCACTGGTGATACCCATTTACAAGAAGTGAAGGAGCAACCAAATAAGCCCAATAAAGCTGCGCACCAAGATCTTGCTTGCAGACCGGGAAAAGCTGGATAAGGGCTTCTTAAAGTGAGTCTGTGGCTCCCCATTCTGAAGACTGAGGGGAACTCAATTCTGAAAAACCAAAACAGTCCCCTTATTGGTTCTCATCAGAATCACCTTGAGAATAAGAGCAGTCGTGGTGCAGGTGAGCAGGCGGGAGCATTTCACTCCCTTTACCATTGCAGGAAGATCACATTCCCACAGAGGAATAAACACAGATCCTTTTGGTCAATTCTGATTTTCCTTGTGTCTCCTCTGCAGAGCTTATCTCTGTGGAGGCCTCAGCTGATAAAAAGCCCCCAGAGGAGAATTCAATCACAGCCCTGGCCTGATGGTTCTTCTCCTGGTGGAAATCGGATTAGAAGTCCCAGAGCTGAGCAAGTGAAAAGTGGGAAAGTAAAGTAAAAAAGAAATTCAACAGAACCAAATTGCCACAATTCTGTTAGGCCTCTCACAGAAACAGTATTCCCAGGTACTTTTTAGCCACTCAGGGAGAAAGTTAAAAGCAAAAGATTGAGGTAGGGCAAAAAGAAATGGGATAATATCGCCTTAATCTAGGACAAAATGTCACTTTGTGATTGTGTGGGTCATTGTTGGGCTTTGACACTATTCTCACCTCTCAGGACTCTCTTGCATGCCAGATCTATGAAGACTATGAATCTTGACTAGATTACATGGCTAAAAGCATTAGCGTGAGATGCAAAAAGGAAAAGAGAGAGACACCGCTGTGTCCCAGATGTACCTGGAAGCCCAGACTTGAAGGTCAGCACATGGCAAAGGTGGGTTTTCCCAGTGACATTAAACACCCGCTGGGAATAGCTCACTTGCTTCACTGTAATCGCTCACTTACACTCTTCCTGAAAGAAGTTCCCCCTGCCTTTTCTCTCCCAGTCTTCCGGAGGTGTTGTAGACCCCCAAATTCCCTGTGTTAACCCATTTCGTATTCAAAATACCTCTGATTGCTTCTGCCAATCCTAATATATTAATGTGTCTCACATTTCTCATTTAGAATATGTGCCTTCCCCTGAGGGGACCCAAGATATGTAAAACCATAACAGACCATGGTGTGTATTGTTAAGGTGCAAAGGAAACAAAATGTCATAACAAAATAATAAGAAAATGACAATAGTTAATACATTGTGTATCATTATCTTCCAAGTGGTTTCTCAGAATGCAAGATACAGACATAAAAGATTCTCCCTGACAAAAAGGAACAACAGATAAGAGCACAAAACTTTGTTTTCAATGAACCAAGAGAAACTAGTAGTATAAACATATTCTTGAACCACTTTACTTCTAGGGATCTATCCTTATATTAAAATAGTCATTGAAATATTATGGGGGAAAAGGCATTTACAATAAATTTATAGTATAAAATTTAATAGAAAATAACTTGTAGAAGCCCACTTTTCTCTGCACTCTTAACCTCCCAGAATGTCAGAGAAGATATCACTCTTAATCAGCCATGTTCTGCACTGCCTGCTTCCACTGGCACCTAATCCATAGTGAGCATTCTCAGTGAATCTTACTCACTGATGGACAAATTAGTGGATAGATCAATAGCTGGATAAGTACTGGCCTCACATAAGCAGCAACATAGAAGCCTGTATATTGAGTTATTTGCTTTTACATAAAGTATACAGAGTAGGTCTTAACTTATACAAAATATCTATTACCAAACATGTAAATGTATGGTTGGCCTAGTTATTTTCCCTGTAAGCTTCAGGTTCAGTATTAGGAAATTGATTATTATAACTGTACTTATTTCACAAGGTCGTTAGAGTTTGGGGCGTAGATATAAGAGATGTAGTACAGGCAGAGCCCTTACCAAAGTGCCCCACACAGAACCCTCCTCCATACCCATTGGCTATTATCATTGCCAGTATTCACTGGATTTGAATGACCTAAAATATACTTAGGTTATACAACTAGTCTGAGTCTAATTCAATCTTCCCTCAATAGTCCAGAGAGCACTGAAGTACATCAGCAGGTCATTTGCAGTAGATGTTGCATCTCCAGTTCAAGAGCCAGAATGGCAAATATCAGGGTGCCCTGGTTGTCCCCGTGCAGGCACAATGGAAGTTGGCTAGGAAAAACTAATATTTTGGCACATGGCAGTCTTCCAGCCTGAACTGTTATTTGAGTTAGGATTACAAGATTAGTAGAGAGGAGCACCCAGTCAATGAAATAATCCTTTGTGACCCTAAAAAAGAAACTGATACAGCAGCTCATGAAATTTTACTTCTCACACAAAATGCAAACTGGCAGGAGTATGAAGCCCATCACAGAGGCAAATGACCAATTACCAATGATAATGTACAGAGGCAGTGGAGCGCCTGGTGAGGAGCCTGTGGCACCCGTGCTAAGTCCAGTTTTACTTAACATCTTAGTTAATGATCTGGAAGAGAGATGAACAGAAGACTAAAGAGAGATGCCGAAGTGGACATCTGTTGGCTTTGCCTGCCAGGCGCCGGATCTCCCGTCAGTGGTAACAGCACCCAAGCTGTGCTTTGGGAAACAAGCCCTCCCCTCGTGGAGGAAGTCTAGGCAACACCGAGGTGTCCCAAGGCCTTTGCAAAGGAAGGGCAGGCGACCCATACTAGGCCCAAAAGACGCTCTCTTTCTGGATTTGACTCTTAAGCAGAGAATCACAAAAACTGTTCATCAAAAAGACATTGAACAATGGAGCATTACTTATTCCAGTAGCCAAACACACACACACACACACACACACACACACACACACATCCCTCTGCTATCTAGATCCTTGGACACACCCTGGTTTTCTCCTTTGCTTTTCCTTGAAATATATTTTCCTCCCTGAAGAATAATCAATGCTATTTTTCCTGGACTACAGAACAAAAAAAAAAAAACCACAAAACATACAATAGAGATGCAGCTTCTACTAAATTAAGAGTATTCATTCTATTTATCTGACCCTTCAGCAATTCTCAAAATATTTTTTAAACATTAGTGTGAGAAACACCACTGCAGATAAAGCAAGATATTTTAAAATCATAGTGTTTAGATTCAACTTGAAGAAAATTCACATTGACATTTTCCCAGGAAAAAGAAGCGTATCCTAATATTCACACTGCAGAACAAATCACCTAATCTTAGAACAGAAGAGAATTCAGCAAAAGACTGCAATGAAATGAGGTGGTTTTACATTTTACCATTTGCTTTTTTGGCTTTTTGGTTGTGTGTTGTGTGTATCTGTCTGTTTAGTGTAGTTCAGTTAGAGGATCACTTAATTTTTTCACTGGTTGACCTGTCAAATCCCTGGGCTCAAGTAGTTCTCCTGCCTCAGCCTCCCAGGTGGCTAGGACTACAGACATGCATGAAGATGAGCATTTTTAAATGCGATTAAAGTTCCACATTAGTAAAGTACAATGCATCTGACATTAGCAGGGTACAGACGACCTCAGTGGTACACTACCTGAGTTGAGGTACATACTTTCTTTGAGTAGAGAGAGAATAAATCCAATAGAGTTTAGAGAAATGCAGTACACGTGAACCAGAGCATCTGAGGTAAAGGGATGATGTTCTGGGTATATTCGTTTTTTGTTTTGTTTTTGCTTTTGCTTTCTTAAAGCCCTGCCTTCTTGGGTAGAAAGCAGATAAAGGAGCCTCTGTCTTTCTCCAAAGCTAAGGGCCACACCATGTTTCATGGCTGTATTTGCTGATTAGAAAAGACTCAGCTGTTCAGGTCCAAAAGGCATGGTGAACACTAAAGGAGAAATGAGGGCACCCTCAGCCCAAGTGAATGTCTTCTCTTTCACTCAAACAGCACCCTAGCTGGGCATGGTGGTACATGCCAGTAATCCAGTACTGAGAAGGCTGAGGCAAGAGGGTCACCACAAATTTGAGGCCAACCTGAGCAGCATAGTGAGTTCAAGGCCAGCCTGGACTGTATAGCATGACCCTGTCAAAACAAAAAATATTTTACACTGTCTCCTTGACAACTCATCTATACTGCTTTGAGGTCAGGAGAAGAAAGCTGCCCAGCTAAAAAAGTCACTCTCTCTGCAGAAAGGATGTAGATGGAAGGAATTTTCCCTCTGCACTGGAAAGAATCAAAATCCATGTCCTAGTCTACAAGAAACCTTAACTCTATTGTTCTCTCACCCTAGAACCTATATATAATGTGTTTAGGAAACTAGTCAGTGCTATATCCTGGTTGCTGCTTTGAAAAGATAGAGGTATACAAAAGGGGCTCCTGGTAGCAAATATATTACATACAGACAAGATGTCTAGTGTACGGTCAGTCGTGGTACCAAAGAAAGAGAATGCAACTCCCAATGGAGACCAAAGAGAGTTCAATGAAGGGATTATGGAGAAAAGCATAAGCAAATCAAGGGCACAATTGGCATGATATGACAACTGTAAGAGCGATTACCACCCCTAGCACCCCAAGAGGAAAGGTGAAAGATGCAACCCTGCCAGAGCTAGGCCTGTGAGAAGAGTCACCCCAAAGGATCTATAGCCTTTGGGAGAGGCAGGCAGCCATTCCCAACCCACAGCACAGCAGGGATGGTGCTGGGGGAATGGCCATGCAATGTCTCCTTCCTGACTGCCCACTGCTGCTGGCCTCCACTGGTCAATGCCAATCAGAAGAGCAGGGAGTCAAGCCAGGGCTGTGGTCTTCAGCGTTCAGCCTCATGATGTTCAAGGCAGAGTGAAGGAACTGGAAGGAGACCTGAAATTCTGCATCCACATTATCTATACCTGTATCTCTCACACCGTGACAACTGTCCACATAGTCCTCCAAAGAATGATGTTCTTTTTAACTCTTCCATTTATGTGTCTAATCTTCTTATCTTCTTATCTTCTCTAAATGTTGGGCTACATTTTCCTTAATTTCCAGTTATACAGTCAAGATGTAGGGTGTTAACATAGCGTTTTCCAATTTTCCACCATCCACATTCAGACATAGACAGGTACCAAACCTTCCTTAAGACTATAATCACAATGGAAAATGAAGCCAATGACAGAAATGCTAATTACCTGCAAATACCTCAGGGGACAAAGAAAATTTAAGAACAAATGAAGGACAGAATTCAGGCACCCTTTAAATGTGTACCTGAAACAAAACCCATCCTGACATTAAAATGATGACTTTTTTAAAAGCAGGCTGAAGCAGCAGTCCTGCCCTTGACTGCTGCTGACCTCTACCATGCCTGGACAGCTCTAGCACCTGCCAGGCTCTGGGGACAAACTAAGTTCAAAGCCTCTAGCAGCTTGACCCTGGACATGGTTTTCTGCAAAATCCTATTATAGAGCAGGAAGAACAGGAAGAAGTTAAGGAGTAATTTAGGAACACAGTGTTGGAAGAAGCTCTAACAAAATGAGATCAGTTATGTCATGAAAGAACAGCAAAAAGAAAGTAGGACAGCTGTCACTTCTGAGATGTTCGCTGACAGAATCTTCAAAGCATGGCTTCGTCTTCTGATTTCCACCATTTTGAAAAGGAGCATGTGTCTAGCTCAGCAGGTCAGACCGATTTTTCTTCCACTCTATCCTTGTCCTGACAGCAGCACCAGATGTTTTATGGGAGAACTCAGTACAGCCACCCTTTCTACCACATTAGCCGCACACTTGCAGGAGGGAAACCCGACCCCCACCCCCCTGCACCCAACACCTCAAACATCTATCTCCTGGAGCCCTAAAGCCAACCCAGCCCAACAGTCAGCTTGCTCAACCTATAATTACTGACTGTTAAAATGCGAGCATTCTGAAATAATTTTTAAAGCTATTAATAGTGAGATTTTGATGAGCTAGTTCAAAGTCAGCACTAATGACTTGTTGATGATTTTAATGGTTCTTGCAATGCATACTGTGAATGACCTATTGTTAAAATAGAGAATGACTTGCTTTTACATTAATCCATTAACTCTTCTCATAATTCTTTCCAGACTAAAATGTTTTTACCTTTCAATCTGAAGATTGATGGATAGAAAAAAACTGAGGTATACAAAAAGAATACGTTTGAGTGGCTGATAACCAGAGGAAGCAAAAGAGGCAAGAATAAGCAAGAGATTCTGAAGTAAAGACCAAGCGTTGTTTTTATGAAGCCGTGGTATAGAGAGGAAACAAATCCAACAGAGCACACTTCAATCAGGGACAAGGACAGAAAGGTGCAGATTCAGAAGCCAGATGACTGGAAGGTGGAGGAGATGGGGGATGATCTAGCCTCTCTAAGGTACCACTCCTGCTTCAGCAAGACACACTCAATCATGCAGTGCAACACCCAGCTCTGGTTTGTGGATGTCACCACCGAATTCATCTGTCAAGCTATATACCTTGCTTAATCTCTAAGCAACAGACCTTTTGCTGTTGCTAAACCGGTTGCCACCGGATGCTGTTGCCACCATCCACACCTAAAACTGTGCGTTCCCCTCTTACCTGGAAGCAGGAGCAGCTGCTCTCCTGGTTAGTTTGATCCTTCTCATACCTCATACGGTGACCCTGCTGCTCCAGGCTGCTCCCCACACCATTCTTCCCCATGGGAGGAACCTGGATAACACCAGGGTAGGACGCCCGACAGCTAACAGCAGATGAAGCAGAAGATTCTACGCAACTGTCCAATATTAGAAGCTTTACCTCCTACTTGGCTCTGCCTGTACTTTTAAGCAAACAAACTCATAGAGAAGCCACATAAGGAAGCATAAACATTTATGTAAATTCACAATCCAGGATACACGGCTGAGAGCTTTGGGTGAAAAACAAAAAGACAGAAAATAACATCACAGTAAGAGTAGAGACCACCAAGCATCTCAGGCTAGCACAGGACACTGAAAATATTTACTGAAAGAAACCACAAAACTTGAAGAAAGGCAAAATATGTTAGTGATATGAGATTTCAATTACTGCAAAATGCTAGAATTTAATTCTTTTAATAAGGCATATGATTTTTTTTCCTTCTGACAGCAGTATTTCCCAGAAGGTTAGGAAAGCTTGGAGAAACATTGCTATCCAGGCCTTAATTTTGCACCTTAAGGAAGCCTTAGTAAAGAACTAGCATTGTTTTCTCTAATGTGGTAGATAGTAAACACTACATTTTAGCCATATGGTCTGTGCCTCTGTCATGGCTATTCGACTTTGTCTCAAAGTGCAAAAGCAGCCATAGACAATATGTAAACAAATGAACATAGCTATGTTCCAATAAAATTTTATTTACTAAAATAGTCAACCAGATACCAAGCAACGTATAGTTAGTAACTCCTGCCCTAGATCGATACACAAAACAAATGATATTCCAATGAGAAAATGACCACATCTTCCTGAAGTTTGTGGTAGCTGCAAAAGTGGTTGCTATAAAGAATCAGGTATAATTTAGTGAAACAACTTCTGAAAGAAAAAAAGTAAATTGAAATCTGTGAATTGGAACCTAAAATGGCAAAATGATTCAAAGTACTACTTTAAATGACTTCATTCTAGTTGTGTAATAGCTATCTTAACACAGAAGATATTTAAAGCAGACAATACGGATACCCAGAAAGTTCTGCGATAAAATCATATTATATAACCAAATATGTAGATGATAAGGATGCATTCATGATATATAAATACAGAGCAGTTATAAAAAATATAAGGATAATCCTGTAAAACAAAGTGGCTAAAGCATAAGGGAAAGTGATAAAGGACTCGTTAAAGATATGTTCAAAAGAAAGTAATACAGGAAGTTATAGAAACAGCTTTGAATGATGATATAAAGGTAAAAGATGACAGAGAAGGCAGAACTATTCAACTTTTATCTCCCTTTTCATCTCTTCCACCAAGGAGAATTGAAAAGGTTGAAGCAAACATAGTTAAGATAAAACTGAAATCCCATCTGGGAAAAAGAATTGTAAAAAGAAATCACTGAAACACATCAGACAGAGTCCCAGGATAGTGATGATAATTCAACAAGGGAGGGTGTTTATTGCATTCCTATGCCATGCATTGTGCTACACGTTTCATATACATTTGTTAATTAAATCCAAATCAACACTGTATCTAGTGTGTTATCATTTATCCATTTATGAATATATAACCAAAGGATTAAAATACTTGTCCATATTTCCAGTTAACAAGTACAGAGCTAAGTCTTGAATTCAGATATATCAAGCACAAAAATCTTGCTTTTAATATGGTTAAATAACCCAAGAATCATTATCAATAATCACTAAGAAATTATTTTGAATAAAAAGATACCTTCAACTGAGAACTGAATATACTGTAATTTTTATACAAATAAAAATGATGAAATCTATAAAATACAACCAGTTCTAATTTGTGCAGATTCATAGAAACTCTCTAAAAAATTAAACTGAAAAAATTATGGTTGCTTTAAGAAGAACAGAAAGATGCGATCGCCAAGAATCTACATAGGTTGACCATCGGTCTGTGTCTGCCCCTGCCTGCCCAACTGCCAGTAGTAGTGGTGTCCTGATGACATAGTCAGCCTACCTCCAACCCCGCATCTGATAGGCCCCAATTTATGCTAAAAAAGAGCTTTTCCATTATTGCTGCATATTTGAAAACTATCGTCTGCATATATAGTTATACACCTGGTGCCACCATGCTACATCTGAATGAAGCCCAGGTGTCCAATTGTCCAGTGAAACATCAAACTTCAGTTTTTCTACATATTCTCCCACCTATGAACAGTCTGCCTTGTGACCTTCTCAGGTCACACTTCCAAACCCCATATCAGTGGTTTAAATCTGACTTCTGCTGTGATAAGCACTCATAAAGCCTAGGGTAAGCTACTTAACTTCTTTGATCAATTTCTTCATCTGCCAAATAAAGCAACCTAGAAAACACTTGGTTAAGTGAGAAAATGAATCCTAATGCCACACGTGCTAACTGAATGTTAGCAAGTTATTATCAGGCTCATTCTTCAACACAATCTTATCAGTCTTTGCAGATAAGATTATTAGACTGGTGACTCAGGGAAATGTTGCACATATATGAGATCTTGGTTTCAATGCGGCATTTGGCCAGGTTTCCCATGAGATCTTTGAGACTGTGACAAAGAATGGCGTGCAGAATAAAGGTGAAACCAGGAAAGCTCAGAGCTCCATCAGAGGAATAAACCAATGTCACTTGGAAGAAGCCTTTGGTGAACTGGTCCAGGTGCATCCCAGTAATAGGAGCATCCACCACCCCCGATCCACTATGAACAAGACTCTGACCCTGTGGGGTCTTCCCACTATTGACTTATGTTTACAAACAACTTTTGAGTTGTTCACATTTGTATTTATGTATCAGCAATTTATAATTTACCCCCACCTACTCCCACAAAACACATTGAAGTGGCTAAATACTTATTAATAACTTGGATAAAGACATTGCTTAGAAAAGGACTTGCTTATAAAAAGATAATATCAATCCCTGAGTGACAAGACGTGGACCAAAACAGGCCAAATCAAAGATAAACTACAATACTGACAACCACCAAAACCAGCACATAGGTACAAAAAATAAAAATTAACCCCCCCAAAAAACCCTCTGCAATACCAAAATAGAAAAAGGTTTTGAAATAGCATGTATGTTACAGATTTATATCTCTTAGATGATAATATCAACCAGAAGTTTCATGTGCTTGTCAAAGAAACAAATGGAGTCTCCCTAATGCTACAAAAATAGGCATAGAATACTTAGTTTTCATGAAACACTTCACATGTGGAGTAGTATGTTCAATTCTTGGCATTAATAGAAACATATGAGGTCACTTGCGGATAGTTCAACCAAGAAAAAGATGAAAAATACACTAAAAATGGAAATCAGACCATATTAGGAAGAGTTGAAAGAAGCAGTGTATATAGTGTGTACACAGCTAGCAAGGGTTATGTACTTTAGCTCCATCTCAGTCACCTTCTACTAAAACCAATTGTGCAAAGGTCACCAAAGATACCAGATCACAGAATCCAGTGGTCAGTTTGCCATCTCATTTTCCTCTAGCATGTGCATCCAGTTTTCTTTGTTTTGTTTTTGTGAGTTTCAGTGACACTGCAGCCCCCTGGTTTCTTCCTGCTTCAGAGATCAGTCTTCTCTGTTTCTCCTCCTTTTCACAATTTGTAAAAGAGGAATGCTCCAGAGCTCAGTACATGACTGAATTTCTCACATGACTGAATAGCCTCACTCCCTAAGTGATTGCATCTAAGTCCAGAGCTTTAGATATCATCTCTATGCTGATGGCTCCCAAATTCTTATCACCTTAAATGTCAAGGATCAAATAGATTTCCAAATCAGAAATACTAGTTCAAACCAAAAACACTTCATTTTTTTGTACCAAACTGACATCTCCCCAAGTCTCCCCATCCACTAGCAGAGCCACCACTTACCCAACTGCACAATCATCCTTGATTCCTCTCTCTCTGTCACCCTTCCACATGTCTTTATCCACCAGTAAAATCAGCTGGGTAATGGATGTCTAGGAAGAATCCAACTCTGCCTTCCCCACCTCGACCACTATTTCCTTAATTTCCACCACTTCTGACCTGGATTATAAAACATTCACCTAAATGTTCCTTATCTCCTATAGACTAGTTGCATTCCAATTAGAGTAAAACACAAATAAGAGCATATCCCCCAATGGTCTTTCTCTCACATTTATGATTAAAAATCCAAGCCTCCTTCCAGTGCCCATCTGCTTTCTTCTCCATGACTTTTGCTGATTACCTCTTTTAATATTCTTCACACTAATTACACGTCAATCATCCAACTTTTTTGTTACTACTCAAATATAACAATTTACCCATCTTAAGGCATATGCTCTGCTTGCATGTTCCCTCATGACCAATTATTTTTGATCTATCAGGTGTTTATACAAACATTATCTTCTCCAAGAAGTCTCTCATGATTAGATTATCAAAGAGTTCATAAACTCCTTTATTTTATTTAAGAAACTTATTTAAAGCTATGCCATGTTTTTCACAAGGTTAATATCTATGTCCTCCATTACGAAGTTAGTTCTATGACAACCCAGCTTTTGGCATCACTATGTACCCAGTACCTAGAACAATGCCTACCTTCAGGAGGCAGTAATAAATGTCTGTTTAATGAAGACCTGCCACTTCATTACAGGGGAGTCACACTGGCCCCCAAACTCAAGGGCTAAATTCGCCTAGCTGATAACTTTCTATCATCTTGTGCAAATGTTTCTTTATTTGTCTTCTTTCTTATAGTATAAGAAGGAATATAAGAAGTCCTTTTAGGAATTTAGTATCTTCAACATAACACACTGTACACTGCAGACTTTGTTGAAGAGAACTGAATTGAACTGAATAGTTCCTTCAATACAGAGGGAAAAAACAGAACCAGAACTAATGAACATAAAAGTTGGAAGGAGGAATATTTGTGCTCCATCTAAGAAAGAATATTCAAATGATTCCTACTCTTTCATCAGATAGTGATCTTGCCAGCCCTCAAAGTACTGAAATATAAGCAGAATGTGCATCTGGGAAAGGTGTATTCAAAGGGTTTCTGCATCTCGAGTCAGATTGCTTGGGTCTGAATTGCATATCAATTTCCCTACTTACAAAATTGTGGTGGTGGTGATGGTGATGATGGTAATATCTATTTTATTGTACTGTGAGAATTAAAATAAATTACATATACAACATAAATAGAAACATTCCCTGGACAAGGTAAATACTTGGTAAGTGCTAGCAGTTACTGAAGCTAAAGATTAGTGGAAGCTGCTGCTTTCTACCATGATAGAATGCCTAGTTTCAGTCCTGCTACTCCAAACAGCCGTAAAACCGGACAGTTGCAGGAAGTGAACAACAAGCAACTTAAGCCTTTGAGTCCTAAGAACACTGAAACTCGTGACATATGCCTAAAATCACCCTGGCTCTTCATCAAGAGACAACTTCCTGATTGGAAGAGTTAGTGGAGTCCAAGCTGGACACAGTGGTCACGTGCTGAGGAGGCAGAGGTCAGATTTCCTGTTAGCTCAAGAGCTAGAAGCCTCCAGATGGATACTCAGAGAGGTTTGCTATGAGTCTCTTGCTAAGGTCTGGGTTGTACTTAGGGTCAAACATAAAAGATTTTTCTAGGCAGCAGCCAGTACATGGTTGGAAGCACAGCAGAAAGTACGAGTTGAACACTAAAGAAAATAAGTTCTAGGATTTAGAGTTCCTGACCTGCCGAAGTAGTACAACAATCCTTTTTTCAAATCTTGTTAACCGTGCAACAGGTTACCCCGAGTGTCCCTTGGGCAGTGCATTTGTCTATGCACTGACTATCCTGAGAATCGCTCCAGAAAGTGTCATTTCAAAAAAGTCGATTCTTGTATTGAATAAATTTGATAAAATTTTTATATCTCCTGTTACATTATCTTACAAAATTAATGAAAAGTGTTCAATTTTTGGTCATCCTATATTTAAATAATTAGACTGGAAAGTTCACTGTTCTTAATATTGATCTAATATTCCAGAAATGCCACACTTTCCAATTAAGAACTACAATTTACGGTTAAAACCCATGGTAGTCCTGTCTCTTTGGGACCCGAAACTCTCGGACCCGTAGTGTGGCCTGGGCTGTTTGGATCGAAAGTCTGCGCAGACCTGCATCTTGGCGCGACTGTTTGGGACTGGTAGGCCTGCCCTTCATCCACAGGGAACTGCCTGGAGATTGGCATCTAGGCCAGGTCTGTTTGGGCCCATAGCCCCACCCTTCACCCCCAGGAAGTCTCCCAGAAAGCAGCATCTCAGCCTGTCTCTTTGGGACCCGAAACTCTCGGACCCATAGAGTGGCCTGGGCTGTTTGGATCAAAAGTCTGCGCAGACCTGCATCTCAGCGCGACTCTTTGGGGCTGGTAGGCCGGCCCTTCATCCCCAGGGAACTGCCTGGAGACCGGCATCTGGGCCAGGTCTGTTTGGGCCCTTAGCCCCGCACTTTACCCCCAGGAAGTCTCCCAGAAAGCAGCATCTCAGGCTGTCTCTTTAGGACCTGAAAGTCTCAGGCCCGTAGAGTGCCCTGGGCTGTTTGGATGGAAAGTCTCCGCAGACCTGCATCTCGGCACGACTCTTTGGGACTGGTAAGCACGCCCTTCATCTGCAGGGAACTGCCAGGAGATCGGCATCTCGGCTGGGTCTTTTTGGGCCCATAGCCCCACCCTTCACCCCCAGGAAGTCTCCCAGAAAGCAGCATCTCGGCCTGTCTCTTTGGGACCCGAAACTCTCGGACCCGCAGAGTGGCCTGGGCTGTTTGGATTGGGAATATTGTGGAGACTGGCATCTTGGCCAGGTCTGTTTGGGACCAGGAACTTTTCAGAAACCAACATTCTGGCCTGACTCTTTGGGACCTGTAGGCCCTTCACTCGCAGGGAACCTCCTGGAGACCTGCCTGGGACA
>PVJX010025466.1:0-26896 GCA_004027295.1 Dolichotis patagonum | reverse complement strand
GGGACGTTTGTTACAGCCCCACCAATACTTAAAGATTACCGGGAGATTTCAGAGCTCCCCACCCCCTGGTGCTTCTGGGTTCGTGTTTTAGATGTGTGAAAGCTCGATTGCTATCCCTGACCTCGGCTCTGGCCGAGCCCGGCCTCGGACCGCTGCAGGAAGGGTCTCTGCACTGGCTCCCGCACTGGGAAGCAGGGGATTCTGGAAGATTAGAGCTGGCCTGTGGGCTGGGGCAGAGGCCAGGACACTGCAGATGGAGGAGCCTCAGGCTCGTTTTCCTGTAGCTGTTTCCAAAGCGGACCGCTCCTGCCTACGCTTCCTTACCTCAAAAGCGTCTCCTTCCTGCAGTTCCAAGCTGGCCGTCTGCAGGCACAGAGGGGACACGGTGCCAGGGCTCACTGCAGAAGCCATTTGCACTTTGAGGACTGGCTGTTCCCCACAGTGACCCATACACCTACGAAGACACAGGCAGGAGACTGGTGTGGTGCTCTCCCTCTAACATGCTTGCAACCAGGTCTCTCGCCCACAAGAATCAGCCGAGTTTCCGCTGTTCCTACGGCTCGGTAACTTTAACTTTCAAGGCCGGGGATGCAGCTCAGTGTTAGAGCGCTCGCCTGGCAGTCAGGAAGCACTGGTTCAATTTGCACTACGGCAAATAATAACTGCACTATGTAAAGGAGAGGAAAGCTTACTGAGTCTGAATCTCTGATGAAAGTAAAACCATGGCATCCTTAGCCCCATGTCCGGTCATGATAGGTGTCATACTGTGGCATTGTTCATTTTACTACATGTATGAAAATAGCTTGTTTTAGAGAATAAAACCAGTATACCTGGTGCATTAATAGGTTGTTCTAAGTACGCAAACCGCAAAAATTATTTGGGGAGGGCAAGAGAAGGCTCAAAATTTAGAATTGTACAGCATGTGTTGCACTTTAAAGTAATAGGTTACATCACAGGAGCCATTGTTGAGAGAAAACGTGAATGATTTGTATACCTAGAGAAGTTGAGCAAAAAATATAGTTTTCCAAAATTAAAGGGAAAAAAACATATCCAAGACATGGATTAGAAAACCTTCGGGGATCAAACTCATGACTTTGCACTTGCCAGGCAGGCGCTTACACCACTGAGCTAAATCCTGGCCCTCTAAGATGTGGAAATGGGGAAAAAGAAGAATTGTGAATCATGTCAAACAGCCCTTTCAAGGATGCCTAATTCCTTAGGGACACGAGGTGTACATTGGCCTATTTTTATTTTGTCCTATTGGTTTGTAGATGTTGCTTCCAGTAAACTAATAGTGACATGACTGAGATAGAAATGGCTTCTGCCTGTTAAAAACATTACAACCCCAAGGTCTGTTGTGTTGCCCTGTATGACATTACATGTGGTAATTGATCCCAGAATTATTTATTTCGGGACTACTGCTACACCTGGTTTTCCCACATTCATTTGAAGCTGTTTTACCGTCTCACCAAGCTATTAACGAGACGTCACTCCTCGGTGGGCCTGCGTTGGTGTGTAGAGCACTGACTCACGTTTTTAACCCTGTAAAAATCATGCTTCGGCTCTCACCTGCTTCTCACAGACGAAACGGAAACTACCTATGATCAGCTGGCACTGCGTGCTGGAAGTCACACGTTTCTCATTAAACAAAACAAAAGAACGAAAAGTGAGTTTCTGTGAAACACCATTTTGCTTGCTTTGCTTTATCCCAGATTCCAGGCAGAAGTCCCAATGACTTGGCTGGCCTTTTCGGCGGAGCCGCCCTAAACTCACTGCAGGGGCAGCGAAGAGCGAGGAGCACAGTGACAAGGTGCTGTCCCAGCTGGGAGGAGCTCACTAAGCCCACCCGAAGGGGAGGAGCCCTTTGCTGACAGTTAGGGTGCAAACCGTCGGAGCTGCGTGCGGACTCCAGCAGTGGGTCCTGAGTGGCTCTGTCTTGCATAGGACAGAAAGGAAGGTTTTACACGGAGACAGGAAAGCAGGACTGCGGGCCCTTCATCCTGAGGGGTGCTGATAAAACTTGGCTGGAGCCAGGCGCAGCTCCCTGGGTGCGAAGTGGGAGAATATTAAGAGGCAGAGCAATAAACTGGGCTGTGTAACGAGGGACAGGGACTTTTTCCTCCTGCTGCTCCGCAGTCATCCTCAGTCACCTTGCCTTTCATGGGAATCCATGACCCTAAGCTGTCACAGTCTTGTGTAAAGGGGAGCCCGGGGATGAAACTCACACAGGAGAAGCAGGAGAGAGGGGACGGCAGCCACTGCTGCGGAGCCGGCCAGGCTAACATCTGTGCCCCAGCTGGGGATTCAGCCTGAGGAAACTCAGCACCCCTCTCTGTGCCTCCCAAAGCAGGGGGAGCATGATGGAGCTGGCATTTATATAAAATGGGAACCAATTCATTTTTCTTAATTAAAAGAATGATTCCAGAACCTTAGAGCATTAGGGGACAAGTTATACACAAACACCTTTGAATTCTAGAGTATTTGATCAGGGCATAGTGTATGCATGTATTGAAATATCATACTGAACTCTCATTAATATGTATATTTAATACATCAATTAAAATATCTGGGGCCATGAAAAGTGGGTTAAAGTCATTACCTCCATCCCACTTGCTACCTCATAACTTGCAAACCAAGATGCTCTTGCTAGTTCAGAGCAGAAGCAGGGCAAGCTTGGGCAGCTGGCCCCAGGAAAAAGATCAGATTGCTAAAGTGAGGCACACACAGGGACTCTGGGAATAGCCCCTCAGGTCAAAGCCCATTCACCTCGGGAGTCAAGACTGCAAGGAAGCAGGGTCCTTCCTGGGCAGTCAGGGTACAGCAGGCCTGGGTCACCCCTCAGAGGAGGACTAACAAAGGGACAGGCAGCAGGTGGTCCTCCTGGAGAGGATGGCCACCCAGCCACGACACCCAGAGGCAGGGCTGGCAGGGGCTGGGGTAAGCTCCCTCCTTCCCAGCTCTTAAAACAGAGTTGAGGTTTAGTGGTAATCCTTTTGTTTTTGCTATCTGGCCTGGAATCCATTATCTTGGGTGGTCCTGACTCTATTTTGCTAAAATTCTATGTTTATCTTTCCTTTGCATCAGTAATTGATTGCAGGTTTTTAAAAAATTAATATCAGTTAGAAAAGAAAATGGTGATAGTGGTGGGAAAGAGATATCTATAACTTACGTGATTGTATAAGACTAATAAAAAATTCTGTAGAAAACATGTAGAAAAGTACCTGACATATTTTTTTGAAAGCACTTTTAGAAAACTGATGGCATAACTAGGGCTTCTATTAGGTACACAGGATACGATTCCCCACCCCCACCATGGAACCTGACCTGAAATTTAATGGTGACCGTCCCCAGCAGGCCATGGTGGGGGGTGCTCAGCTGTACCTCTGACCCCCAGACTGCTAGGCTGTGCTCTTTCCTTCGCATCGGGGAAGCAGAGGCTCCCGGTCATCTTCGTCAGTTAAGCAAAGTTGCAGTCCACACTTTTTATGCCTCATTCCCGTTGGCCTGAGGGCTGAGGCCAGGGACTGGCTCCACCAAGAGACAAGAATACTGGTGTTGGGCCTTGCAGGGGCAGAGGGCGGTGGCCAAGTGAGTGCACAGAGGAAGGGAAGGTCTGCGAGGCAGGCTGGGCACACTGACCTGCAGACTCCCTGCTTCTGTGGTGCTTTGCTCGCCAAACTTCCCTCTGCTCTTCTCCACTGACCTCCATCTGTCATGCGCACTCTTCCTTCTCCGCCTGGCCACTAACCCAGGAGCTGCTCGAGGCGTCCCTCGGGGTTAGCCTGCGGCTCCCACGTCCTTTCCACACACTCAGCCATGCGGTCTTCCAATGCCATCAGTGTGCAGTGACCTCGGCGTCCATTCCTACCCCAGGCCTCTCTGAGCTCGGACCTTGCGTCCAGCTGTGTAATTAACGTTCTTACGAGCGTGTGTCAGATTCCCAACAGTTCCAGATACAATGCTGCGCCTGCCTTCCTTCCGCAAGTGAGTCTTCCTCCAGGCTTTCCTGCCTGCCGCCCACCCCACTGCGTGAGTTGGAACCCGTCCTGCCCTCACACTCCAGAGCCTGCATATCACCCAGCCCTCGCCTGCTGATTTGATGGCTTCCGGCCACACCATTGCTCCCCCAGGCTAAGCTACTGTCCCCCCTCACCTGGACTTGCAAGAACTTCTGACCTGTGGCCCTGAAACCCGCTCTTGGTCCTCTCGGATCACTCATTACCCCAAAGTCTCTCCACATGTTCATCCGACTGTAGTGTGCACCCGCACAACCCTCCACGGTGACCTTCTCTTGGTGCCCTGCTACAAGCCGTGTCCCCACGCCTCCCCAGGACCCCTCTGCCACCCTCAGCCACACAACACAGCACCTCACCTGTGGTGATCTCAGCGCCTGGAGATGCCATCCCTAACCCGCAGATCGCTCCCTTCCCGACCCTGCTCCTCACGTCATCTCCTCTGTCTCAGTTCGTGGTCCCTTGTTAGACACTCACACACAACGGCGCTCCAGATGTAGGTCACTCTGGTTTGTGATTATAGACTGAATCTGCAGATTCAGCCTCCCATTAAAAAATATTTGGAAAAAAATTTTAGCTGTGCTGAGCATACATATTTAGGCTGTTTTTTCCTTGTCCCTGTTTCCTCATCAATACAGTACAGCATAACTATTTATGCTGTTTCACTTATGAACGTCATCAGCCCTCAGCACAGTGCCAGCACCCAGCAGGTCTCAAACACTGGGAAGTTAGTAAAGGTTTAATCTATAAATTAACACATGAAGGAGTGCGTGCAGTTGCAGCGCTGTATCCTGCCTTACCCTGAGCTTGTGGTACTTTAACTATTTCCAAAATTGTGACAGATGGCCAGAATAAAAAGCCTAAGTATAATCCCCAAGACTATCTTCCCTCCTTACCCAATTACCTTTAAAGATATGAACAACTCATCTCTCCCGGCTTCGAAGAAGTAGCTTTGGAAGGACCATTGCTGAACATTGCTGCCATCTTTTGACAAAAGTCAACAGCACAAAGAGGAAAGTCACAGCCCATGTTTCAAATTCTAATTACTACCTCTCAGTATCCAAGAAAGGTCCCACGCTGAGGTCTCTCCTTGCCTAAAAAGCGAGTGCGTGTGCCTGTTAGGAGGAAAGCACCACCTACTCAGCCTCCTCTGATAGAGCTGTCTTGTTCCTCTTCCTTTTCTGTCTCAGTGCTTAATAAAGCTTAATCAATGTTCTGCATGTGGACATCTGGTGGAAACAGTGACCGAACAATTGTTGTATCGGGGTTGCTGAGGTGCAGTCACACAGCAGATACTGGCTATTATCAGTAAGATCAAACAATCTTGACGAAATTGAATCACGAGGGCTCTAATTTGAGTATAATTTAACAGCATTGTTGAGAGGTAATAGAGACTTAGGAAGCAGACTTAGGTGGAGGGGTGGGTCCTGGGGGCAGTACATTAGGGACTACATCTGGTCCCTGGCCTCTTCCTCCATGGCTCTTTCCTTTTTTCTCTATTTGGCAACAGGCCCAGAAGCCATGGAGCCAGTGGACCAAGGACTGAAATCTCACAAACCATGAAGCAAAATAATCCTTTCGTCCTTCAAGTTAAAATACGTTCCTCACGTGTTTGGACACAGTGATGAAAGGCTGGCTTCCCTGCAAAGCAGATGAACTGAAGACCATTCTACCCCGTTGTAAGTTCTCTCACGCATGAACACCCACCCTAAACTCCGTGCAAGCTTTTCCTACCCTTCCCTGCTCTCCTCCCTCTCCTCCCTCTTCCTCGCTCTCCCTCTTGTCTTCCTCTTGTCACGTCAGAGGTGAGGTCACCTGGGATAAGCAGCTGGCTGGGACTGTAAACTCAGCACCAGTTATGAGTTACAGGGGCAGAGTTGGAGAAAGATGCCTCATCTATAATGAGGGAAAAGCAGAAGACAGGAAACCGTCTGGAGGAGGGCCAGGGGGTTCCAGAAAGATGGATCCCCCAGGCCTTTGTCCCTGGCTCCTGGGGTCTGGTGATGAAGACCTCCCACTGTGGGTACCTGGAACCTGTCACAACCTGATTGGCTCTCTGGGCTGTATCTGGACAGACCCCAGGCCACAAGAGCCTAACCAGACACTCCCTCAGGTGTACATTCCTTAGGGTGAGCTTCATCTGATTTCCTTCGCCCTTTCCTGATGCCTAAGTTAGGTGGGGAGGAGGAGACATAGAAAGGCAGCCTAGAGTTAGTGACTAAGCAAGGGGGTATGTGCGTGTCTGGTGCAGTAGTACAGTAACTCTAAAGTCACTTAGGTGTGTGCATTTTCTCTACTAAACAAGAGTTGCCCTTTACGTTAGGTGGTCACCCCCCCACTCCTCCTTCGCCTTTCACTGGAGGTGGGGAGCGATGGTGTTTCCTGTCTCTCATGCTTCTGCTTCTCCCATGCTCTGTATGTCAGCTCTTCCTCTAGTAAATTTTCTTATGCTTATCGCACTGTCTGGCATTTTTCTATGTCTGCTCTCTCTCTCTTTTTCTACTTTTATCTTTTAATTGTTTGAATATTACCACAGAGGGCTGGGGATTTAGCTCAGTGGCTTAAGCGCCTGTCTGGCAAGCACGAGGTCGTGAGTTCGATCCCCAGTACCAAAAAAAAAGAATATTACCACAGAGGCAAAAGTTGCTTTTAGTAAGATTTTCTAGTAATTTCCCTAATAAAACCTAGTGAGGCCCTCATTCTGTTCTTCTCCTGCCTGCAGACCCTGTTGTTACACTCTTTCTTTTCCTCAGCCTCCCCTCCTCCTTCTTCCTCCCTCACCTTCCCTGAAAACCATAGTAAAACTTTTGTTTTGTTGCTGTCTTTACCCTTGATATATTTCCTTATACTTCAGTTCTCCAGTAAATTTATAAACCCCTGGTTGCAAAGGAATCATATTTTAAACCCAACATCTCCTACTACACTCAATAAATGTTTATGGGCCATATTAAAGGAACTTTTTTTAAATGAACAATTTGAAGAAATATTTTATCTTGCTGGAACATATTTTACGTGATGACATGACAAAAATTATAACAGGTGCTCAGAGAGCTGAGAGTCTGTTATCAAAAACATTTACTCTTAACATAGATATTTAAAAATTATATTCTTTCATAAAGTTTGCCAATTTGAAAATATCTCCTGTTTGAAACAGCAGTGGTGCCTAGGAGTCTCTGTATGCCTGGTTCAGGTTATTGAATAGAGTCTGAGAACATGAAGTCCTGGTAAAATTAACTTCTCTAAACAAAGAAAGGCAGAGAAATGAAAACATTCTGACTGTCCCACAGGGAGAGGTCTGCCAGGGTTACGTGCATAGATTTGCCAATAATAGATAGACTTGTCCAAAGGACAGATAACCTTAGGAGTCCAAGGGATGTTTCAGGCAGAGGCTGGCTTCAGGGGAGTAAAATGATTGGACAGTCCAAAAAAACCAAAAACTGTGAAGCCCAGAGTTTAGTGACCACCTTGAGACCAGCTCTGTCTGCAGGGTGTGGAAGTCTTGTCCCCTCAGGGGACCCACTCGCGGCCCCACAGCTCCGCCCGTGCTCCACACTAGGTTCTCAGCTGCCACCTGTTGAATTCCGGAGAACTGTGACTGGCTGAGTTCCCCCTTCTCTTTACTTTCACTACAGCAGACCACAGTGATCTAATGATTTAAATCATCCAGACAGAAATGTCCTCTTATAAACCACTGAGCCTGAACAGAGATGAGAAAGCTCAATGAGGCAGGGGAGCGAAACGGATGATTTCACAGGCAGGAGCTACGTCTCATGTGCGTTCCTCTCACTCATTTTACTAACACTGCTGCTGGGTACCATGTTAGCACAGAAACCCTGTGAGATTTGGGTGCCACTTGTGGCTTGCTGTGTGTGAGGCTCGATCCACCAGAGCCCCAAGAGCTCTCTTCCAGTCCCAGCTGAGCTCTGCTCAAAGCACTGAGCAGGAGCCTCTGCTTCTCCTGTCTCTGGTGTAAAATCTCATTCTTTCCAGCAATTTCCTGTGCTGAGGGACTGGAGGCAAAGTCCCCGAAGACAAGAAGAGGTGAGGCTGGTCACTCAGGAAGTCTGGTGCTGGACAGGAGACATCTGCTGGACATCACCTGATCATTTCAAAATCTCTAGGCAGTTCAAGGGGAGAAACGGGATTCCATGTAGAGGACAAGGGGCGATTTGTCCCTCTCAGGTTTATATTACAGAACTACCACTATACAGAGGGCCCCTTTCTTTTGAGAGCACTAAATCCTCTTGATGACTTTGGTGAAAGAGCCAGGAAATAACTTAAGAAGGCCAAGGTATTTCAGATGGAAAATAATGGCTCTTGGAAAGGAATTCCTGGTGAACATCTGGTATCCCTTGATTCTGAATGAGTATCTGTCATCTGTGGTACTGACCCAAGCAGAGTCCCTATGTCCACTGAAGGGGAAAATACTCATGCTGAGGCCCTGCCTCCAGGAATTCTGATGTAATTTCTTAAGTTTGGCTTAAGCTTCAGGGATTTGAAAGCTCCCTAGGTGATTTTAATATGCAGCCCAGATTGAGAACCACTGTGTAAACCCATTAATGGATTTGGGAGTATTACTTATTAATATAAAAAAGCTGTAAATTTTTCATAGAAATGTGTCATGTTTAAAACATTTTTAAATGACTTTACGTTAAATTTTTATCATTTTCAACAGTTATAGACAATTTTCTATTAGATTTATTTAGAGTTCTTTTCAATATTATAAACACAACCCAGAGGAGATAATACCCTTTATGCCAGTGATAAATAACTGTTAATAAGTAGAAACTAATAGTAATGTTGCTCAAATATCTAAGCATACGGTACTTCCTCATGGTGCAATCTTCTGATGATTGCCTCCGGCTGAAGACAGTCTTAGGTGACCATTTGGTGTTTTATTACTTTTCTTCATTTTATGATAAGCTAATATAGTCAGATTTTGCATTTTTCATCATTGGATACATATGACTGCATGAGTCTTAGTTTAGCAGGAAAAAAATTTAACTTATGTTGGTAGAAAATGTGAGTCTAGAAAATGTGTTGTCTTTGTCCATTTGGGCTGTTATAACATGATACTATAGCCTGGACATTCATATAGAATGGAAATATATTCCTCACAGTTCTTTGGACTGGGAAATATATTCCTCACAGTTTCTAGGCGGACGAATCACCCCTTGTCCTCTCCATGGAATCCTGTTTGTCTCCTTGAACTGCCTAGAGATTTTGAAATGATCAGATGATGTCCAAGATCAAGGCTTCAGCAGACTTTGTTTCTGGTGTGGGCCAATCTCCACTTCCAAAATGGCGCCTTGCTGTTCCCTAACATGGCGGAAAGGACAGAAGAAAACACACTCACTCCCTCCAGCCCTTTTATAAGTGTACTAATTCTGTCCATAAGAAGATCCCTCGTGACCTGGTCACCTCCCCAAGGCTTCTTGTCTTTACACGCTCACCTTGGGGATTAAGAAATTTTGGAGGAATTCCTACATTCAGACATGGCCAGATTTTTTCTTAGCTACTGTTATAAAGAGAATAACTAAGGTATCCTGAAGCTAGCACAGCAAAGTACAGTGCACTAAATTCTATGTAAGAGAAAACAGTCCTGCTGGCCCTCTAAGATGTGAAAAAGAAAGCATTCTCAAGACAGCATCAAGTTCAATTGCTACATCTCATTCTCCTCTTTACTACAGTGCTTCACTGTAATGATGGCGCTAACCCTAAGGTAAATTATTAAGTCCCAGGTAACATTTTCTGGCCAAGTTGAACTAACATGCAGAAAGCAGTATCTATTAATATCCATCCATTGACTGTTTCTTTTATTTAATTTAATTAATTAATTTATTTGTACCAGGAATCGTATTTAGGACCTTGCGCTTGCCAGGCCAGCGCTGTGCTACTGAGCTAATCCCTGGAATTACTGTTCTTTAATGGTCTGCTTTTTATTGATTCCTGACAGCCTGTACTATTCTTGAATTGATCACACCTCCCGACCTTGGTAAATTTAGAGATTTGATCAAACCAAAGATTGCCATTTGTTATGGCCAACTAACAGAGGGAAAAGGACCTATTTTTCTAGACCTTATTTATCTGGACAGTAACAGTCTAAAAGTTTCACCTTCCCTCACAATATCCATCTTAGTCATTAGCGTATGTGTCACTTGACAACCGAATTCTTGTTAGCAGTGTTCTTTGGATATTTTGCCTCTTTTCTATTCCACCCTCAAATTCTGTGAAATAAGCTTAGTTCACAAATCTCTGCAATGAGTCCCTGCGTCTAACAGTCACATTTGTGCTGCTGTAGCTCCCTCTGTTGGTTTGACTATTTTCACCAGAGCAATAAAAAAGCCAGAGTACAACCATTTCACACGCTTTTGGAAAAAAATTTTTTTTTCTTTTCTCTTTGTTAAGTTAGTAGTGTGGTTAAGTTAGTGGTACTGGAGTGATTAACAACTCCAGTACCAGGAGTTGCTAAGTTAAGGAGAATGCATAGTTGGGCTAAAATGTCCTTGCAATGGAGCATCTCGGAAGAATGTAATGTTCTCCTCAAGTTTTGGAGGTTGGAGAGTTCTGCATATTAGTCTGAGGTGTTCATCTGAGTCTGGTGTGTTTCAATCGGCTCAGGATTATGTGATAAACATGACTATAGAGCACTGCCTGCCAGGCAAGAACTCAGTTCTCGGTCTCTCAAAAATAGCCCCGTGTAGGTTCACTCCCAGTTTATGGAGCTACAAAAGCCAGTGTCTCTGGCCTCTGGAATCCCAGGCCAGGCCTTGGGTTAGCCATGAGCTGGCTCTCAGCCCATGAGACTTCCATCTGAAAAAGTTGGGACCTGCACATTCTTCCCGTGCTCAGCGTCACAGCCTTGGGCTCTGCCCCTGAACTGGGTGTGCTGCCTGGGGGCCTCTCTCAGGCTGGGGTGTACACTGTCTACCAGAGAGGGGGCTCCCCCAACCCAGGTGGCCTGGGCCTCCAGCTTTGTCACACGTGCTTCTCCTGTCTTCTCCTTTGTCCTGGAGGGCCACCCCATCATGTCAGATGAGACTTATACTATGAGCAGGGCTCAAGGGGCCTCAAAGTCTGCCCCTGCTGTGATGCCGTCCTTTGCCCAGTGGACTATGCTTGTGTGGGTCATTGCACCAGTGCCTGAGAAAAGAGAAGCTGCTTAGAAGAGAACATGTCCTTGTCAGGAAGATAGACCTGTGCCCACGTCAGAGTTTCTTCACCAAGTGACATCACCTAGAGCCAATGATTTGACCTCTGTGTTTCAGTTTCACGTGTAAAATAGAAATGACAGCATAATACAGAGTTGTGAGGATCAAGCTAGTCAACATGTTTCAGAACTGGAATGTAGAAGGTGGTATCTACATCTTAGGAACTGGTGTCTTCTCTATCCTCCTCCTCTTCCTCCTCCTCCCCTCCTCTCCATCATTCCCAAGTCTAGTTCTGCTCCATCCAGAAGAACTTGCTTTCCTGTCTTATAGGGGCATTGCAATTTGCCTTGCACCAAAATGTCTCACTAGGAGGGTGGAAGACTAAACTCTGAAAGGACTTTCCCAAGTTAAATTTATCTTCCTCCTTACATTTTCAAAACTCTTCTTTGGCATAGCATTGAACGGGGCCCACAGCACCGGAACCTGGGTGCTCGCCCAGCACCCGTTCTCAGGAACTTTGGCATCTCAGTGTCTCCACCATCTTAGCAGGAAAACAGGAATTTATACCTATTTTGCAAGATCGCTCAATGAAATGCTGAGGTCAGCTGTGCACTGCTCTCCCGTAGCGTCCGTTGTGTTGCAAGGGTACTGCAGGTGCCGGCCCTGCGCTCCTTTTGCTGTATGCATCCTCTTCCTTGTGTAAGAAGGGCGTGGGACTCATTTTCCCACCAAGATGTCCCTAATGTCTTGTTGTTTTTGAACTTCTCGCCTCAAAACTTAGAAAAGGAACTGGGAGGAAAGAAACTCACAGACGGCTTCAAGGTCTTGGGCTTTTAGCCCCATAGAGCTAAATTTGCCGCTGTCTGTTTGGGTTGCTTTATACTGCAGCCTGGTTTCCTTGAGATCCAAAGCTCCTCTTTTTCTTTTGAAGTGGAAATACAACTATTAATCGGCTCATCATTGCACACCACATTCCTTAAAAAAAAGTTCCACATTTTATGTCCAAGCCATGAAAGCCACAACCTGATTTGTCCCCCAACCTTTCTTTGGCCGCAGATCTTCTTTCTCTTGGAATGTACCATTTCCTTCCAGCTACTAAATTAAAAATTGAAGCCAGCATGGTGATGAATATCTGTAATTCCAGTTACTGGGGAGGGTGAGGCAAAAAGATCTCAAGTTCAAGACCAGCCTGGGCAACATAACAAGATGTTTCAAAATTCTAAAACAGGCCTGGGGGGTGCAGCTCAGTGTCGGAGAACTTACCTGTTACGAGGCCCTGGGTTCAGTCTCCAGTGCCAGGAAAAAAGGTGTTGTTCCTGAGTCCTCTCTTCCCCTCACCAGCCTATCCAAAGCCACTCAGAAAATCGTGTTGTTCTACCACCACACACATCCAAGTGACTCAGCTCTCTTGGTTTCCTGTCACACCAGGCTGGACCGAGCCACCCATTTCTGAGTGGCCTCTTACTGGCTCCAGACTTGCTCCTCTGAACTGCGTTTTGCTCTGCTCAGTAACCAGTGAGCTGCTAATGAATGCGAACCACCCTGTCTTTGCTTCACATCAATATTTAGCACACTGCACCACTAGAGGGCAATGAATCACCTAATTATAATGTGAAAAGCAGTGCTTTTATTCCACTTTCCAATATGAATTTAATTGATTTTAATCTTTAATACAGCAGACATTTATTTTTTTAAAAAACTTCCTTAAAAAAAGGTAAAGACCCTAGATTTGCAAGTCAGCCACCAGGTGCAAACCCGGGAGAAAAGTTTATTTTTATTTCAGGGTAATAAATAGTGAAGCCATTTTAAACAGATCCCCTGTTTAATGTTCAAGTTAAAAGTATTTTAAATAAAGTGATAGTCCACTTTGGTGGTATGGGATTGTTTGGCAAATCATAAGAAAGTTAATTACAGTCCCATGTCACCATCTTATTCACCCACACACATATAATCGTATTCCTTGGTCATTGTTCTTATCTCTGCCTTTAAAGGATTGTCCTCTGCTAGTCTCACGAGTGAGATTTTGAAAGGAATTTTCTTTTTCTCTTTATGTTTTTGTGATTCTTTCTGTCATTTATGGCTAAGCTGTTCTTCCCACAGAGGCCGCGCGGTGTGTCTAGGGCCATTCACCGAGCCGCGAGGCCTCAGGTGCCCTGCAGCCTGTGAGAAGCAAGCCAGAGGCACCAAGCACTGGTGACAATCGCCTGTCTCTGGCACAGAGCGTTCAGGCCCCTCAGGGAGACCTATCAGGGGCCACAGGGAAGAGCCCCACCACTCACAGGAGCTCAGCTTGACCTGACTCCCAGGGCAGGACTCTGGTCACCATGGTCACTGACAGGGCAGTGCCCAGCACCACCATGTTTGCCCATCACCATGACAACCCAAGGACTGTTCCGGAACCCGGGAGTTTCTGGTTGCTCTGTCTCCAGAGGCCACAGTGACTTACAAGGAAAACTTGAGCTTACGTGGAAAAACTGTTCTTGTAGTGTTTCTCATGTGACTTACTGTGGCAATGTGAGCACTAGTGGCCACTAGACTGGTCAGACGAGATGGGACCAGTGGATTTCCAGGGGTCTGGTGGAGTGAGGGAAGGGGTAAACTTTCCTAGTGACCTAGTGGGATGAGAACGGTGTAGGGAACCCCCACATGAGGCAGACAAGGAAGGAACATACGTTCTCTTTCTCCTCTAGACTCTTCTGAGTAAGGCAAGGTTTGTTGAATCCTCACTCTGTTATCATATGCTGTATTGCCAGGAACACAGCAAGGAGAACTCAAAAGACGTTAACACAAGGCTTCTCTGGCCTCCTTCACCAAGGAGAGAGAACATTACCTCCTATTTTTATGGCGCAATTTTTAGCTGCACAAGGTACATTTGTCTACTCATTCAGCAAACACAGACTTGTTGAGCAACTGCCAGTTACTGTATTCAAGGAATCAGATGGAAACGGAAAATAAGGTTAGAAAAGAGAAGCACAAAATATCAAAAGTTCAAAGGAGACCAGTGAAGCTTCCAGTAAGAGGAAATCAGGTAACATCTTACAGAGCAGTGATTTGGACCTTAGAGAATTAGTAGGATTTTAGAAGTACAGAGTTGGGTGGTGAGAGAGGTGTATCCGGACGCAGACCAAGGCAAGCTGCGAAGGGGAAAGAGCCTGAGAGGGTGGGAACACTGCACGCAAGGGAGAGGCGTCGTGGTGACATTCTAGCAGAGGTCGTCTTGACCAGGGGATATTTGGTGCTATTTGGAGGACCCAAAGCAGCCAGCCAAGTGGAGCAATGCTATTGGTGTCCCCAGGGAGGGCCAGGGGCGTTACCCCCGGCAGTGCGTGCACTGCAAACCCTGTGCAGTCCCGGTGCCCACAGTGCTAACATGGGGAAACCCCGTTTGGAAGGAGTGCTGGTCTTGTTCCAAGGGGATCCTGAAAGACACGTGAATTATTTGGAAGGCAAAGAGAGAAGCAAAAGGTTTTTACACAGGAAAATAAATTTATTAATGTTAACATTTATAGCACCCACATGGATAGAAGTGTTGGTAGCTTGTCTCCCCCGCCCTTTTTGTGGTAATGGGGGTTGAACCCAGGACCTTTGCACTGAGTTGCATCTATGAACCTTTGTATTTGTGAGACACCATCTCACTAAGTCACGTGGGACTCCTCAGCCTCCCAGGAGGCTGGAATACAGCCTCGCACCACCATGCCTGGCTTCTTCTTTCATTTTTAAAAAGATGCTTTTTTTACATCACTTGGTTAGCCAACCTTTGTTGTACCTACAAGTTAATAAGTGTTGTACCTAAAGGTTGAAGGAGGATATGCAGGATTGGAGAAACCTAAGTAAGCTGAAGTAGTCCTAGTTTGTTTTCTGTTACTAATAACACCACAAAAACATAACTCACCACGGATGGGTAAGTTATAAAGAAAAGAGGCTCACAGTTTCATCCCAAGGTTGAGGGGCCCCGTCTGGTGCTGGGAAAGTCCTCCGGTTGCACAGGGGACCATGCAGAGAGACAGTAAGGGACGAGGAGGGCATGCGTGTTTCCTCTACCTCTCTCTTCATATGAAGCCGTGAGGACTCAGTTACGGGGCCTCCACTCTGTGCCCTTTCCTGTCTATGCACCTCCCAAAGTCCCTCCTCTACGTATGGATTAAATTTTACCTTCTCGAATACCTCACAATGGAGGCTGAACTCCGGCATGTGTGCAGCAGGGGAAAACTGTCTGCCATGCGTGGAAATCTCCTCGTTTAAGGACTTGGAGCTTCCAGAAAATGTCCAAGAGGCAGGGCGGAGGGGCGTGAGAAGGATGCGTAGCAGGGAGTCAAGCGGTGAGCAGAACCCCATGGGGTGCTCCAGGGGAGACACTCCTGTCCTCCGCAAGCCTGCGCTTCCCTAAAGAGCTCACATTAACTCAGCCTCCCTGATTCGCTGGAAAGAGAACACGCCTTGTCACTGCCTGTAGCTTTCCCTGATGAATAAAATGCAATGTTTTCAACTCAGAATTAGAAATCATGTTGGCCTTTCTTTCTTGCTTTATATTGAATATAAGGGGGAAAAAAACCAAATCTATCCGAGTCTAGTATTAAATTATTAAATGATTTCTGTCTTTTGGCCTGGAGGTGAATTTAACATAGATGACTAAATGTAGCACCTTGTTCCAGGGGGATCCTGGTAAATTCTGCCAGCACAAGCTATCTATCGTGGGGCGACTGCGAGTGTGGCAAGAAGATCGCTCTTGTCCTGGTCGGCCGCTCGGTTCTCGCGTGCGCCTCTGCCAGCTGCCAGTGGTTAACGAGCTTTTGGCCCAGCCGTGGAGGCCATGGTGCCAATGACAAAGAAAAACAAGGTCTTCTGCCGGGAGCCAAGCTGAAGTCTTCCCAGCAGTCCATCCTGACGTGTGCGTGGTCCCAGCGTCCTGGGCTGCCTCCACCACCAGCACTCACTGTCTGCGCCCACTCCAGAGACCTCATCAGCACAGTGGCTGCCACCAGTGCTGCGGCGTCATGAACGTGCCAGGGCACATTTTTTTTGTCACATTCTAGAGCCAATGGAGCTGGCAATGAGTGCCTGTGGGGGAGGGTGCCCGCAGAGCTGGTCAGCCAGGGAGCACGTCTGGGCCTCAAGTGGAGAACAGCTGTAGACCCAGGCTTTGAAAAAGGCAAGCCGAGAGGACGTTGCTTCTCGGGGTTTGGCTGAAGCGTTCTGTATCACGTAAGACAGCTTCCAGTTGCTCCTTATAGCAAGTCCAAAGTGATGGCTTAACAATAGGAGTACTTTACTGTGACAGGAAGTCCTTCCTGGGTAGGTTGTTGGACTTGGTGAAGCATCAAAGACATAGGTTACTACCGTCTTTCCTGGCCCCTGCCCTCAGCTTTTGGCTTTTCATTTTGCTTATTGTTATGGTCGTTGCTTCAGGTGTCATGTCCAATGTAACAGCACGGAGAAAGGAGTAAGATGATGCCAGTCACGTCTGTCCCTCCTATCGGGAAAGGAGAAAATTGCCAACCACAAAGCGTGAGGCAGAGCTGAGTCCCCTGATCACCCGTAGCTATAAAAGAAACTGGGAAAATTAGTGTCAAAGAGGAAGAGGAACTTCCTGGGTCATTTGGACCATCACAAAGCATCTCCAAGGGCAGGCTGTTTGTTATCACAAACAAAATTGGGATTCCATTAGCAAGAAAGGAATGTAGCTATTGGGTAGGTGACACCAAGTGCCTGTCACACACTCTGCTGTGTTGACATGATGGCCTGCGCGTCTTCAACTGCAGTGGGGTGAAACACAGTCCCTGTGCACTTGCAGATGCCCCGAAGGCTCAGTTCCCTTCCCACGCTCGCTCGCTCTGCTGGGCCCGCCTCTGCTCACACACGCGTGGATTCCTACTAAATTCCTGCTCATCCTTAAACTTTGCAGAAGTCATCATGAGGCCTGTCCCAACAAGCTCCACACTGGCACTGTCACACCGAATTATGGCTGTCTGTGTTCTTGTCCTGTTCACCATTAGGTTACACTCCTTGGGGAGTTTCACAGGCGAGATCCCCAAGACACCACTGAGCCTGGCACATGGGACTCACTCAACAAATACCAATCAAATCATGAGGACTTCAGAAGGATTCTCTCTGCACGTAGCAGTTCCGTAAGAAATTATGTTTCTAGATAAGACATGCAATGAAAAATTCACTATTTAGGGATTGTAAAAGAGCATGCCTTTCAAGGGAGAGCTGCTCTTTCTCAGAGTAGATGAACTTGCCTGGCTTTCCTACCTCCATCTGCTGAGTCCAAGCACCAGCAACCCTTCCGCCACTCCCTTCCTGCCCGCGGCTCCCCAGCAGACTGTCCTCATGCACAGCTGTGTTTTGCTGGGGAAGAATCTGTGCTCTAGAGCTCTGAATCTTGGCACTGCCGTTACCATGCTGCTAAAGAGCTCATTAGCCAGTTATCCAACCTCATCGAACTTCAGTTTGCTCATTGGCACAATGTGATAATGACAGTCACTTCATGGAATCATACTGCATCTTAGACAGAACACATGTGACATGTTCCACACATGACAGATGCACAGAAAAGTGTTGTCATTAGATGCTGCATCTTAGATCTCCAATTCCATGCTTTCGCTGGGTCAGAGTTTTATTGTTTGTAGGTGGTTTCATTCTCCAAGCATCAGAAGTTCCATATTCCATGATGAAGACGTGAAGCCTTTTCCATGTCAGGCGCGTAGCTATTCCACTCTTGGAGCTACTCCACTCTTGGCAATAATCAGATCCCCGGTTTCAAGGAAAGGTCACAGAATATCTCCCTGGGACTGCTGCAACTTGCTACACCCGGCTGAACTGAGTCAGCACGGTGCTGGGTGTAGATGGCCCACCTGAGGATGGTTGCCAACGGCATAAAAAAGAGAAGAGGAGGGGAAGATGGTGTGCTGTAGATTTTCCTGGAGAAATTTGTCATGCTGGCTCTCATATTGTAATTTGGCTGTTCTCATCATCACAGAAGCTCTGGTCCTTGCTGTTGCTGAGGATGGCTACGCGTCTCTTTGAGGGCCCTCTGGTCCTTACCCTAATGTCACTTCCCAGCTCCAGTGTGGATTCCTCAGCCCACTGACACCTATCCTTCATCCCACTGGCTACAGACTTTCTAGCTTCCATTACTGGACTTTGGGCCTCCCCAATGCAGACCCTTGACACAGACGTGCGTGAGATATTGTCATGGGCTCTCAGCCTCCAGCTGAACCTGTGGAGAACACTGCCATGGACCCCAGGTCTTCAGCACATTGCCATGGGATGGTGGCCCTCAGCTGGATTCTTTGGGTCTCTAGTGTGGGGACAGCTCTCCTGCACTCTTTTCCATTTGACTTTTTAGATAAATACTATAAAATAATTCTATAAATTATGTGTCCAGCAGTAAACCCTTTCCCTGTAAACCCTGACTACAACAGTGAGTTTGTTATTCACGTTCAGGAATGCTGTTGATTTTTGAATGTTGACTTTGAATCCCACTTTGCGCTCAAGTTTAGTTACTAATTCCAGGAGTCTTTTGGAGGAGTTTTTGAGATCTTCAATGTAGAAGATCATGTCATCCACAGGTAATGATAATTTAAATTCTTCTTTTCCTATCCACATTCTTTTTATTTTTTCTCTTGTCTAATTGCTCTGGCTAAGGTTTTTGAAACAGTGTTGAATGGGAGTGGTGATAGTGGGCATTTTTGTCTTGTTCCTTTAATTTTTTGATTATTTAGTATAAGCTTGACTGTTCATGTGGCATAAATTGCCTTTATTAGAATGAAATTAAGAACTTCTGTTCAATTTTCCATAAGGTTATTATCATGAAAGGATGTTGGATTTTGTCAAAATTTTTCTAAATCTCTTCAGACAATTTTGGGTGTTTTGTCCTTGGTTCTGTTAATGCAGTGTATTACATTCATTCGTTTGCTTATGTTGAACCAACTCTGCAACCCTGGGATGAATCCTACTTGTCATTGTGTGTGATCTTCCTGATGATTTGCTGCATTCTGTTTCAAAGTATCTTACTGAAGATTTTTGCATCTATGTTCATTAGGGAGCTTGCCCTGTAATTCTCTTAGGTTGGATCCTTCTCTGGCTTTGGTATCAGGTAATGCTTGCCTCCAGGAATGAATTTGGTAATATTGCTTCCCTTTCAGTTTCATTAAAGTGTCTGAGGAGTATTGGCATTAGATCTTCTCTAAAGTTCTTGTAGAATTCAGGAATGAATCCGGCAGAACTTGGGCTTCTCTTTGTTGGTAGTTTTTCTTCAATTTCATTAACTGATATTGGGTTGTTTAGAATTTTTGTACCTTCTTGATTCAGATTTGGTAATTCAAATGTATTTAGAAATCTGTCCATTTCTTCTGAGTACAGGTTCTCAAGTAGATATTCATGATCTTTTGGATATCGGCAGGATCTGTGTGACATTACCCTTTTCATTCCTAATTACATGGATGTGGGTCTTTACTTTTTGTGGTAAGGGTTGTTAGAGGGTTGTCTAATTTATTTAATCTTTCAAACAACCAACTCTTCAATTCATTGATTCTTTGCATTATTTTCTTAGTTTCCATTACATTAATCTCTGCTCTGATTTTTATAATTTCCTCCCTTTATACACTTTTGAGATTAACTTGCTCTTCTTTTTATAGAACCTTAAGATTCGACATCAGGTTATTTATTTGAACTCACTGTGTTTGTCTGATGTGAGAATTCACTGCTATAAACTTGCCTTTTCTGACTGCTTTCATTGCATCTCATAAGTTCTCATGTGTTATACTGGTGTTATCATTTAATTGTAGATACTGTTTAATTTGCCTTTAATTTCATTTGTAACTCATTGGTTTTTTAGGAGGGTGCTATTTAATTTCCATGTGTCAATGCAATTTTTTGGGTTTCTTTTGTCATTGATTTCCAATTTCGTTCCACTACTATATGATAATATGCATGGGATAATTTCAATTCCTTTGCATTTACTTAAGCAAATTCTATAGGCTAGTATGTGGTCTCGTTTGGAGACTGTCCCATGTTCAACCAAGACAAATTCATATTCTGTTGTTGTAGGGTAGAACACTGTAGATACCTACCAAGTCCATTTGTTCAACAGTTTGGTTCAACTCTGATATTTCTTTTTTCTTTTTCTTTTTCTTTTTCTTTTCTTTCTTTCTTTTTTTTTTTCTTTTGTCTGTCTGATTTATCTATCTGTGACAGTGTGGTTTTGAGATTCCCCCCCCATTACTATTGTATTAGTGCTTATCTGTTTTTCATATGTATTGATGTTTCTTTTATGTAGTTTTGTGTGCCAATATTTGATATGTGTATGTTTATGATTATTATCTATTCTTCTTGGATTAACAAGTACATAGTAACCTTTTTCTTAAGGGTTAAGTAACCCTTAACAAGTACATAGTAACCTTCTTTTTCTCTTCTGATCAGTCTTGGCTTCAGATCCACATTATATGAACATAGAATAGCTACCCTTGAATTTTTGCAAGTGCCTGTCACATACAAATATTGTTTTCCATCTTCTGATTTTCAATCAGTGACATTCTCTTTGAGTTAAATATGTTTCTTCTATGCAGCCTATTGTTGGATCTTGCTTTTTGATTCATTACACCAATTTTTTCTTTTGATTGGTGAATTGAGACCATTAACATTGATGGTTACAACAGTTATATATTGGCTTACTATTGACATAATATTTTCCATTGTTTGTTCTTTATCTTTCCCCTCTGTTTAATTGCTTGCCTTGCCTAATGGCCTCTCTCTGTTGGTTTTCTTCAGGAAAACTTCCTTCAGAACATTTTGTATAGCTCATTTGAGGTTATGAATTTCTTCAGTTATTCTCCATCATGAAAATACCTTATTTCTCCATTGATTTTGAAAAGTAGTTTTGTAGGGTACATTCGTTGATATGCATTAGAAGGTGTTATCCTTCAGTACATGAATTACCTCATTCCAAGCTGTCTTCAATTTAAGAGAAATGTGCTGTGATTTCGATGGGCTTTCCTTTATAGGTATTTTCTTTCTTTTCTCTAACAGATTTTAGTATTCTGTTCTTGTGCTGTATTTCTGGAATCTTGATTGTTACATGGCTTGGTGTAGATTTATTTTGATCATGGCTAATTGGAGTTCTATTTGCCTCACTTATTTGTATGTCAATTTTTTCCATGTTCAGAGAGTTTTCTGCCTTTACTTCTGTGAACACGTTTTTTAATGGCATTTGCACTATCTCCTGCTTTCTCACTGACTTCGATCAATCTTATGTTTTTCTTTGCATTATCTTGCAGCTGTTGGATTGATTTGTCATTATCCCTTGCTATTTGAAGAAACTTTTTTTGTGATCACTAACTGCAATCATGTCTTTTTTATTTTGTGACAGTCTGTCCCACTTTGGTTCAATCAGCTGCATATATATTCAATGGAATTTTTTATCCCTTAGATATCTGTTTGAATCTTTTTATGATTTCCATCTCTTTCCTATGTTGGGCATTGATGGTTTCCATCATTTTCCTAGGCTCCTCTATTTTTTTAATCTGTGCCTACTCTAGGTTCACTGTGCAGGTCCTTCATTTTGATTGTCATCTCTTTTTTGCCTGAAAGATTATTTCTAATCTGATTTTATATAGCTTCATTGATCCAATTTATGTTTTCTTTTTCTCTCTCTCTCTCTTCCTTCTACTGCTATCATTTCAGCAAGTTCAGGTGGGTAGCTTTTGATTTCCTGTTTCATTGTTCCCCAGACTTGTACTGTGTGGGTTGGAGGTCTGGGGTTGCATTTTGCTTCTGTGTCTTTTTGTCTTTGTATTTTTAAATTTTGACTTGTTTTCTGTGTTGATAACTGCAAACTGCTCATAGCAGATAGTTTTAGCAATAGTATCATGGCTTCCCTCCTTCCCGCTTTATTAGGGATGAGTTCTATCTATTTGGCTCCCAAACCAGTCCATTGGTACTGGACTCTGGTAATGGTTATGACCCCAAACAATCATAGTGTTGTACAAGGGAGAATGACTGATTATAGCAGATCTGATACCCTGGCTAAAAATAATACAATTAACAAGAGCATCAAGCATAGTCTAGAAAGGAAGAACAAATTGATCACAAAAAGTATGTCACCTTGGCTCAACTAGGACAAATAATCATAACAATAGCATCAAGCACAGTTTAGGAAATGACAAACTGTCATAACTATTAATTTTCCACCTTTAACCATAGATACAAGATTTTATAGTTATGTAACAAAATCTAAAACAAATTAGAAAATTTTATACAATAAATATTCACTTCATAGGGCAAGTTTATCCTGAGGGGGGGAATTTAAAAGGAATAAGAGAAAAAATAGAGAAATTTATTTTTAAAAAATTTTATTTAAAGAGAAAAAAAGCAAAACAGAAAAAAGGGTAGAAATAATACAGAATTTCAAAAAACAGTAAGAAATCACTAGTTGATAAATTACATATTGTCTTCTTAGAAATAGTTGTTCATGTTACAAAACTAATGCATACAAAGTGGACATTCAAACAGTGAGGCTGCAAACAGTTCTGTTCAGTGATCCAAAAAAACTTAGAAATACGGTTATCAATCCTACACACTTAAACATACATGCAGTTATATCCTTTAGAGCACTTTCTTTCCCTCCTTTTGCTTTTTAAGTCCATTATCTGTTTAGTTATATCATGTTTCTGCTTGCTCAGTATCTTATTGATCTGTTTTGTTGTTATTTCCTTTTTAAACACCTTATATAATTCTGTTGTTTTGTTTTTAAGTTTCTCCTCATCCATGTCACATGGATCCCCTTTGGTGGAGTTGAAAATTTTTGGAGGTATTTTGTTACCTTGTTTTCTCATGTTCTTTTTTTTTATTTAATTTTTTATTAACTTGGGGGTAGTAATATACAACAAAACAAGATGGAATAAAGCCAATTGAGACAGCGTAGTGAAATTGGTACAGAACATCACAGCAGGTCACCGGGTCAACAGTAATAGGCACCATTGTATATCTTGTTATCTTCACAATAGTTGTTCTTTCAATCAGGTATAGCAAAATCAAAAGAAATACACAATACTATAGAACTTATCAAAACAGAATATTGAATAGAGCAACACCATTAATCAGGACAAAGCAAAATGGCGATAAAGACATCTGCCTTCGAAGAGATAGTAGAAGGAAATTCCCCCCACTCCCTGCATTACATACCTTCAAGCTCCCAAGAGATGCCAAGATCCCTGGATCCCACTTGCTGACGGTGGGCGGGGTGGGGGGGTATGTTTGATTGTAAGCCCGCGACCCAGTAGGCAGCAGGCTGGTTGCTGGGTTGCTCAGCGCCCTAAGTTCCAACATGGCGTGGATCCCAGGAAACGCTGTTGCTTCTTGCTTCTTGCCCTGGGGCGGCCACGGCTTACCAGACCACAGCCACTTACCAGAGTGGGCTGCTTGCTCAAAAACAGAGAAATTTAAAAAGAGAAAAAGATCCGAAGTAAGGCCAAAGGACATGGGAAAATTACCTAAGCCTGGGGCAAATGGAAAACGACAGGAAGGAAACAAAGAAGAAAAAACCCAAAACAAGAACAAAGTAAATCACTAAAAGCAATGTTCACACTTACAAAAAACAAAAGCAATTTTAACCCCCCCAAACAGTCCAAAAAACAACTTAAAAGTGAAGAGAAAAAAAAGAGATTCCTCTATGAATTGAAGCCTCTGGTTATCTTCTGGGGTCTACAGTTTTATGGTCATATCCAACTCTGCTCTCCCTGGCACAGAGGAAGCATTCAGAGCCCAGATTCATGCTGGATAACCCCAGGAGGTGGGGTGCTGGATAATCCCATCAAGTCTGCAGTAGAAATAGGGCAGAGGATCATTTCTGGTACCGTGAAATACACAGAAATTCAGGATGATCCTGGCCTCCGGTCATGGGGTGAGGGCCTGACTTGTCTAGTTTATAACACTCTGGGTGTCTCTCTCCAGCCTAAGCACAGCTCCCTGAACCTGGACACCTCCCATGGTTGACCCTCACCCAGTCACTGTGGGTTTTTAACACTGGGAGCCCTGAGATGAAACCAACCCAAGGTTTTTCTGAGTCCTAGGTTCATTTGGCCCCTCCCTGAAATGGCATTTGATCAAGCACGGTCTCCAGGGGACACTGCAGCTGCTTGGAATGGAGTCACTCACCAAGTGCTGTAGCACACAGCATGCACTGCTCTGTTCCACTGGTGCGTTTCTTTCTGAAGTCCTCTGGAGTCACAGGCTTCCCTGAGACTGTAGATCAAATCATCTTTTCTCATAAGGCAGGATCTGAGGAGAAAGTAGAGATTTCTATATTTTAAATTTCTCAGTGGGCTTAAATTTTCCCTTCAGATCCTTCCTGGGTCCTGGAGAATTCACCTCACTCCTTTCCTTCCCCAGTTGTTATTTTCCAAGGTCTGGATTCCAAATCTTGGAGAGGCTGATTTGTTGCTGCATACCACTCCACCATCTTGCAGGAAATCCTCTTTGAATATATTTTGGGGAGATGTCTATCTCATTCTTTTTCCCATTTTAAAATTGAGTTGTTCATATTCACTGTTGTTATAAACATTCTTTATATAGTCTGAACAGTAGACCTGAATGAAACAGGTAAGATTTACACAGACTTTCTCCATTCTGTAGGTTATGTTTTTTCACTTTCTCAATAGTTTAAATTAATAGTGTTTATGTTGGTGAAGAACAGTCATCTACCTTTTTTTTTTGTATTTCTTGTACTTGTAGTGTTGCATCAAAGCATTTCCTGATCTAAGATCAGAAAGACTTACATGTTTTCACTGAAGCACTTCCACTTCTCTCTCGAATGCCAAACATTTCAAGTTAGCATGTCCTTTTACTTGTCTTTGACCTATTTTGATTTAAATTTTATGTGGTATGAAGTAAGGTTTAAGGTTAAACTTCATTCTTTTGGGCATCCAGTTGTCCTAGCACCATTTGTTGAAAAGACTGTTCTTTCTTTATTGAGTTACACAGCACCCTGGCTGGAAATCAATTCACCATAAATGCTAGAATGTAAAGATTGATTCTTGGACTCTCAATTGTATTCTCTTGATCTATATATTAGTCAGAAAAATGAAACTACAGGGGATTCTCTCTCTCTCTCTGTATTTATTGCAAGAGGAGATATTCATTGCAAGAATGGCTTATACAATTATAGTAATTCTAAAATGTTAGGAAGGGCAGGCTGAAATGCCTAGATAGGAACTGAAGCTTTAGTCCACAGGTAGAATTTCTTCCTGTTCAGAGTAGACTCAGTTCTAGGGGGCTGGGGATTTAGCTCAGCAGTGTAAGCGCCTGCCTCGCAAGTGCAGTCATCAATTTTATCCCCAGTACCAAAAAGAAATTTGCCCAGAGTAGACTCAGTTCTCCTCCTAAGGGCTTTCAACCAATTGAGTTGAAGCCCACTAAGATTATCTGGATTAATCTTCCTTACTTAAAGTCAATTGACTACAGACTTTAGCTGCATTTACAAAATAACTTGATAGAAACACACACATTAGTTATGACTAACAGGAGACTGTATCCTAACCAGTTGATACATAAAACTGACCACTACAATTCATATGTCCATGTTTAGGTCAGTACCACACAGTCTTGATTACCATAGTTGTGATATATTTTGGAATTGGGAAGTATGAGTCTTGTAACTTTTTCTTTTTTCCCCAAGATAGTGTTGGCTATTCAGAGTGCTAAATAAAAACTATTAATTCACTGTATGAATTTCAAGATCAACCTTCAGTTTCTGCATGCATATTCATTTTTATATTAAGGTAGATAATTTAAAAATCTAATCCATGTGCCTTAAAGGAGTGGTCCAAGATGCCCTGTTTATCTTTGTAGGGAAGAAAAGTGATGTGTTTTCCTCACCTATAGAAAGATCCCTGGCTTATTTCTACAACAAAAGACAGATTGATGAGAGCGAAACATAACAAATTTATTCGATATTAGTTTTACATGACATAAGAGCCTTCAGAAATGAAGGCCTAAAGAAGGCCTTGGAGGTCAGTCTGGAGATTCCTCAAAAAGCTGGGTATGGAAGTCCCATTTGACCCAGCTATTCCACTTCTAGGCATATTTCCAGAAGAACTGAAAACATCGTACCACAGTGATATATGTGCACCCATGTTTATAGCAGCACAATTTGTAATAGCCAGATCTTAGAAACAACCTAAGTGCCCATCAACTGAGGAATGGATAAAAAAGTTGTGGTATTTCTATACAATGGAGTACTACTCAGCTATAAAGAATGATCACATTGAGATATTTATAAGTAAATGAACACGACTTGAGACCATACTCATAAGTGAAATAAACCAAACTCACATGTGTAAATACCATATAATCTCCCTAGTATGAGAGTTGGTAAGAGTATATAAGATTTTATGGTAATCATGAGTCCCCATCTCATAGCTTTGAAGCCTTTCAATGTTTTCATTCATCAGTTGGAAAGGTTTTATCCTGTTTTGTTTGACTTTATTATATGTGATGGTATGAACAGCTGTTTTGAAGAGAACAAAACATTATGCCAGCTATTGCTGATTTAATACTGTCCTTCTTAGAAGTCCTACCAAGCTTCTATTCTTCTATTTCCATTGGTTCTATCTATCACATTGTGTCTTATTGGGATTTGAATATGTGTGAAAGTATAAACAAAATTTTTTATTGAAAATGAGATATTATAGTACCCATTGATCATTCTCTGTTATTTGGTTCAGAATGCCCTGT
>PVJX010025465.1:0-26912 GCA_004027295.1 Dolichotis patagonum | reverse complement strand
TGATCTTTTGAATTTCCATGGGATCTATAGTAATTTCTCTCTTTTCAGTCCTTACCACATGGATTTGGTTTTTTTTTCTTTTTCTTGATAGGGTTGGCTAAGTATTTATCAATTTTGTTCATCCTTTCAAAAAGCCCAGCTCTTTGATTCATTAGTTCTTTGTATTTTTTGTTTCAATCGCATTAATTTTTGCTCTAATCTTTATAATTTCCTCTCTTCTATGAGGTTTGGGTTTGACTCACTCTTCCTTTTCTAGAAGCTTGAGATGTAGCATTAGGTTATTTATATGTGCTCATTGTGTTTTCCTGATATGACTATTGCTGTATTTTTTCCTCTTAGAACTGCTTTCATTGCATCCCATAGGTTACAGTATGTTGTGTCTGCATTTTCAGTATATTGTAAATTTTGTTTTATTTCTTCTTTAATTTCATCTGTAACCCATTGGTTGTTCAGAAGGTTGTTATTTAATTTCCATGCATTTATGCCAGTTTTGTAATTTCTTTTGCCATTAATTTCCAATTTCAGTACCCTATGTTCAGATATTATGCATGGGATAATTTCAATAGCTTTTCATTTACTTAAGAATGCTTTATAGGTTAATATATGGTCTATTTTGGAGAATGTCCAATGTGCAGCTGAAAAGAATATATATTCTGATGTGGTTAGGTGGAACACTCTGTAAACATCCACTAAGTCCATTCATTCACAGGTGTGATTCAGTTCTGTTATTTCTTTGCAGACTTTTTGTCTAGTTGATCTATCTTTTTGTGACAGTGGGTTGTTAAGGTCTCCTATTACATTTGTGTTCTTGTGTATTTGGTTTTTCATGTCCATTAGTATTTGTCTTATATTCTTGGGAGCTCCTGTATTTGGTGCATATATATTTATAATTGTTAATTCCTCCTCTTGTAGTTTTCCACTTGCATGTATGTAGTGGCCTTCTTTGTCTTTTTTAATTCTTTTAGGTTTGAAGTTCACTTTGTCTGCAAACAGAATAGCTACCTCTGCTTTTTTCTGGGTTCCTGTTGCATGGAATACTGTTTTACATCCTTTGTGTTTTAGTCTGAGTTTGTTTTTGAGTCAGATGTGTTTCTTATATACAGCATATTGTGGGGTCCTGTTTCTTGATCCATTCTGTCAACCTGCTTCTTTTGACAGGTGAATTGAGCCCATTTACATTCATGGTTATCACTGATATATATTGGTTTGACCTTGCCTTATTATGTTCCTGATGCCTATCAGCCTTATATTTTTTCTCTTGGTGTCTTCTTGAAGCTGTTGCATTGTTGTTTGTGTTGCTTTGTTGTTTTACAAGTTCTATCTTTTCATGGTCGCTATCTGTAATCCTGTCCTCAAGGTCTGAATTTCTATCCTCAGCTTCATTTAAACAGTTTTGCCAAATTTCAATAGAATTTTTTGTTCTTGGATAACTCTTTGAATCTGTTTCATGGATTCTGCTTGTTTTCTACCTTGTTCATTCAAGGTTTCAATCAATTTCCTATATATATATATATATTTCTTCCCTAGCTATGCTGAGTAAATCTTTTACTAAGGTTGTTACTTCTGTCTTTATGTAAGACATTACTTCTAATTTGATTTCCTCTATAGCCTCACAGATTTGTTTCTTTACTGCATTTGGTATCTTTTCAGAGATTTCTGATGCATGACTTTCAAAAGTGCTCCATTTCTCTGTTTCCTTTTCTTGCACCTGAAGGACTAGATGTTTGAGATCACATTTTTGTTTTTCATTTTGTCATTTTCACCTTCTGGGCCAATATCTGGTTATTTAGTCCTACTAGTCACAGCTGTCAGCAGTGTACCTCCTAGGGTCCTACTCTGTGGTTGATGCTTGCCCAATTTTGGGGTACATAGTGACTGGAACCTATCAGGGTTCTCTGTCTGGGTGAGCAGCCACTAAATCTCCCATCAAACCAGCCTGCCAGTCTAGCACAGTTCAATGTTCTGAGAGGGAGAGTGAGAACCAAATGTTCACAGCAGTGCTTGGTTTAAGATGTGGGGAAGGTATAGGCTGAGCCAGGGTGGGTGTGGCGGTCCACTGGGTCAGCACATGGGAGAAGCATGCTGGGTTGCAGGCATGGCTCAGCAGCCCGGACCTGGAGGGCACGGCAGTCATCCTTTGTGCGGCAGCAGTGGGAGGACGTTGACGCAGATAGGTCTGGATCAGCTGCCTGAGCTGGGGTGGAGCTAGGTGGTCTTCCTTTTGGGTGGCAGTGGAGGAGAGGTACTGAGGTGCACAGCCATGCCCAGCAGCTTGAGCTGGGCCTGATCTGGGTGGCTTCCTCAGTATGGCACCTTCAACTTCCTCCACGTGGTGCCTTCTTCCAAGCAGTGGCAGAGGTGGTGGTGGGGCCAAGGTGAGCAGGCATGCCCAGGGGCATGAGCCTGAGCAGAACTTGGTGTGTCTTCCTCCACATGGTAGATGCTGGGAGCACTGGAGGCACTAAGGCACTCAGACACACCCAGTGGCATGAGCTGGGGTGGAGCTCTGTGATTTCCTCCTTGGGATGCCTTCCTCTGTGCTGCAGCAGTGGCAGCGGGGGCCCAGAGGTGTGCAGGCATGCCCAGCAGCACGAGCTGGGGGTGGAGCTTGGCTACTTACTCCAAGCAGTGCCTTCCTTTGTCTATATTGTGTGCTTTTATCTTCAGAGTATTTTCTCAAATTAATAATAGTTAAACAATCTAAATATAAATTGTTCTTTTCAAGAAACTAGTATAAATAAGCAGTATAATTATCTTTATATATATATATATATATATATATATATATATATATATATATATTCTCTTTCTTCCTTTCCCAGTTTTCTTTTGAAGAGTTATTTTGTACATTTTGGATATTATTTACTCTTTCGGTTTCTTACACTAGTAAAACAATATGATGTTTACACATGTGTGTCTGATTTATTTCATTCATGAGCATGGTCTCAAGTTGCATCCATTTACCTATAAAACCTCACTTATCCTTTATAACTGAATAGTATTTCTTAGAAAAACCATACCATTTTTATCTATTCCTAGGTTGATGGGAATTTGGGTTGTTTCCCAGACTTACCTGTTAAAAATTGTGCTGCTATAAAAAGGAGTGCACATATATCACTGTGATGAGATTTTTCATTCTCCTGGGAAAATACCCAAAATGGGAATGACTAGGTCAAATGAGACCTCTAATTCTAGTTGTACAGGGCTCTCCACACTTATTCCCACAGTGGCTGGACCAGTTTGCACTACCAAGAGTGGAGAAAGGTTCTTTTTCTCCCACAGACCCATGAGCAATTGTTACTGGATGATTTTTTGTTGATATCCATTCTTTCTAGGGTAAGATGGAATCTCAGTGTTTCGATTTTCACTTCTTGAATAACCAGTGATGTTGAGTGCTTTTTCATATATTTAATTGGCATTTTAATTTCCTCATCTGAGAAGTGCATATTCATCTCATATGCCTATTTTTGGACTGGGTCCTTGAATTTTGGTCCTTGAATTCTTTATATGTTCTAAATAGAACTCCATTGTACGGGAGACAACTGACTACAATTTTTCAGTCTATTGGTGACTTATTTTATTATGGAAATGCTATTTTTAAAAGTGAGGTCTCATTTGTTGATTCTTTGTAGTATTTTCCTTGAAGTCTGAATTTTTTTTTCATGAAGTCTCTACCTATAGGTATATCTTCAAGATTCCTATTTTCTTTTCCAGTAAATTTAGTATTTCTTGTTTAATATTTAGATTGTTGATCCATTTTTACTTTAGTGCATCATGATAGACATGGGTCTGGAAAGCCAGTTTTTCCAGGACCATTTATTAAAAAGACTATCTTTCATCCAGTGAATATATTTGGACTATGTGTCAAAGAGTAGGTGGTTGAGTATGTTTACACTTGCGTTTGCATCTTCTAATCTGTTCTACTGATCCTCAGGCCTTTTTTTCCTTTGTCAGTAGCATGCTGATTTTATCACAGTAGCTTTGTATTATAATTCCAAGATAGAGATTTTGATACTTCCTGTCTTACCTTTGATGTCCAGGATCACCTTTGCTATTCTAGGTCTCTTGTAGTTCCAAATGAATTTTGGGAATATTTTCTCTAGATCTATGAGGTATGCTAATGTTATTTTGACTGGAATTACATTAAATCTGCATAACAATCTTGGGAGAATGGTTATTTTCACAATAGTTGTTCTTCCTGTCCATGAATAAGGAATGTCTTCTCATTTTCTGAGATCCTCTTTGATTTCTTTTTTCAGAGTACTGTAATTTTCATTGAATAGATCTTTTAATCCTTTGTTAGATTGATTCCTAAATATTTCAGATTTGGGGGTGCTATTGTGAAGCACGTGGTTTCCCTTATTTCTCTCTCAGTGAGTTTCTTGTTTGTGTACAGGAGTGCTACTAATTTTCAAGTATTGACTTTGTGTTCAGTTATACTGAAAAATTTGCTTATTAAATCTGCAGAATTTTTTTGGGTGGAGTTAGGGGGGTCTTCCATGTAGAGTATCATGTCATCTGCAAATAATAACAGTTTAATTTCTTCCTTTTCTATCTTTATTCCTTTTATTTTCTCTCTGACCTAGTTGCTCTGGGTGTTGCTTCCAGACTACTATGAATAGAAGTGGATAGTGGACATTCTTGTTTTATACCTGATTTTAGAGTGAAAGGTTTCAATTTTGTCTATTTAGTATGATGTTTGCTACTAGTTTGTCATAGATGGTCTTTTTTATCACACTAAAGTAAGTACCATCTGTTACAATTTTCTGCAGGGTTTTTGTCATGAATGAGTTCTAAATTTTATCAAAAGCTTTTTCTGCATCTGTTGAGATGATCATGTGACATTTGTCTTTGACTCTGTTAATATGGTGTATTACAGTCATTGATTTGAATATATTAAACCATCCTTGCATTCCTGGGATGAATCCCACTTGGTCATGGTGTATAATCTTCTTGATGATTTGCTGCATTTCGTTTGATAGCATCTTACTGAGGATTTTTGTATGGTGTTCATTAGGGAGATTGGTCTTTAGTTCTTTTTTGACTGGATCTTTCTCTGGATTGGGTATCAAGGTAATACTTGCTTCCTGTAATGAGTTACAAAGAATTGCTTCACTTTCAATTTTATTAAAGAGTTTGAAGATCATTGACAATAGATTGACTCTAAATATCTTGTGGAATTCACTAGTGAATCCATCAAGACCTGGGCTTGTCTTTGTTGGTAAATTTTTAATTCTGTTTTCCATTTCATTAACTGATATTGCATTATTCAGAATTTTCATATGTTCTTGATTTAATTTTGATAACTCACATGTTTCTAGGAATCTCTCCATTTCTTCTCTGTCTTCCATCTTATGTGGGTAGGTAGTTTTGAAGTAGGTATTGATGATCTTCTGAATTTCCACAGGATCTTTCATAATTTCATCCTTTCTTTCCTCATTGCATGAATCAAAGTTTTTTAATAACATTGGCTAAGGTTTTATCAATTTTATTTATTGTTTCAAAGAGCAACCTTTTCAGTTTCTTAATTCTTTGTATTGTTTTCTTAGTCTCAATTGCATTAACTTCTGCTCTGATGTTTATAATTTCCTCCTATGTACAACTTTGGGCTTCATTTACTCTTCTTTTACTAGAAGCCTGAGATATATCATTAAGTGGTTTATTTGTATTATTTATTTCCTGATATGATAATTCACCATGATAAATTTCCCTATTGAACTTCTTTCATTGTATCCCACAAGTTCCTGTATATTGTATTTGCATTGTACTTTGATTGTATATAGTATTTAATTTCTTCTTTCATTTTATCTGTGACTCATTGCTTGTTCAGATAAGTATTCTATGGGTTAATATATGGCCTATTTAAGAGACTGGCCCATGTGAAGCTGAGAATATGTATTGTGATGTTGTAGGGTGGAATGCACTATAAGTGGCTACTAAGTTCATTTGTTCACAATTTTGGTTCAGTTCTGTTATTTCTTTGCTGATTTTTTTGTCTAGTCCATCTATCTCTTTTTCAAAAATCATCATCCACCATCACAATTGTTATTATTTCGTTTGATTCTTTCATGTCTATTGACATTTGTCTTGTATAGCTGGATGCTCCCATATTTTCTGCATGTATATTTATGATTCTTCTCTCTACCTCTTGAATTTTTCCCCTAATAAGTATATAGTCTTCTTCTTTATCTCTTTGGTTCATTCTTGGTTTGAAATTAACATTTTCTGTAAACAGAATAGTTACTTCTGCTTTTTTCTGAGTTCCTATTGCATGGAGTTTTGTTTTCCATACTTTGACATTCATTCTATATATTTTTTGAGTTAAATACATTTTTCATATACAGCATATTATTGGATCTTGTCTCTTGATCCATTCTGCCAATTTGTTCCTTTTGACGGTTGAGGTGAAGCCATTTACATTGATGCTTATTACTGATATATATTGGCTTATCTTTGTCATATTTTTTTTTTCCTGCTATTGGTTCCCTGCTTTTCCCCTCTGTTTACTTACTTCACCTGCCTAGTGTTTTCTTTCTGTTGTTGTTCCTGGTCATTTTTATCTCTATCTAAAATATTTTTCAGTTTTCTTTATAGGGTTGGTATGTCTTCAGTTGTTTTTTATCATAGAAATATCTCATGTCTTCATTAATTTTGAAAGATAATTTTGCATTTTATGTCAATCTGGGTTGGAGGTTGTTTTCTTTCAGGACTTGAAATACTTCACTCCAGACTCTTCTTGACTTGAGGGTTTTTGTTGAAAAGCCAGCCATGATTCTGATGGGTTTTCCTTTATAGGTGATCTGTTTCTTTTCTCTAACATCTTTTCATAGTCTGTTCTGCAGAATTTCTGGGATCTTGATTATGATATGAGGGTGTAGATTTATTTTGATTATGGCTAATTGGATTTCTATATGCTTCATTTATCTCTATGTCAGATTCTGTTCTCATGCTTCTATTAATTCTATTAGCAATAATAGTGCCTCAGATAATCCTAACTGGCTAGGATACTACCGCTATGCAAATCTCTGCAATTACTTCTACCAATGGCTTTTTTTTTTTGCCACTTGTGTTGAATTCTGCTTTTTCAGTAACAACAATTATTCTTATATTATTTTACTTTGCATGGTCTTGCAGCTATTTCCTGATTTTTTTTTTTGTTATTTTTAAGAGATTTTTCTTAGATAGCAAGTTATATTTTGGTAACCACCTTGGATTTACTATTAGCTTAATTTCAAGTCCTGTATTGGCTTCATTGTTTTGTTTTTATTGTTTCTATTCTGTTCTGTTCTGTTAGATTTTTACTATGTCCAAAGTTATCTAAAGCCATTTTGAAGACAACCAAAGGCATTGCGGTAAATATTGCTGATTTTGTAAGGTTTTGAAGTGTCACTTATACTGGGATTTTTTTGTTTTATTTTGTTTTATTTTCCTTGGTTTTATACCCCTTAAATTAAAAAATTAATTTAAAAAAAGACATTTTTCCTTTCATGATCACTCACCAAAATCCTCTGTTCAAGGTCTGAAAGTCTGTCTACAGTTGCATTCAAGTGGTTTCTCCAGCTTTCAATGGAATTTTTAATTTCCTGGATATCTGTTTGAATCCATTTCATGCATTCTATTTTATTCCTATATTGATTATGCATGGTTTCTATACTCCTTTTATCATCATCTTTTTTTATTATTTTTCTCTATTCTGGATTCACTGAGCAGTTCTTTCATAAATGTTGACATATCTTTATTACCTGAGAGATTATTTCTTGTCAGATTTCCTCTATAGTTTAATAGATTTGTTTTTTTTATTTCAGTTACTATCATTTCAGAAATGTCAGATGTTTATCTTTCATTTTTCTCTATCTCATTGTCTCCTGGACTTGTTTTGGATGGGCTGGAGATCTGTGCTTACATTTTGCTTTTGTGCCTTATCATTTACTGTTTCACAATTTTTCTGTGTTGATCCTTATAAATTTTTGTAGTAAGTAGCTTTATTTCTAGTATCAAAGTCTTTCTAGGCCAGACTTGTTCTTCAGAATGTCTTCTGTGTGTAGGAGGTTCTTGGTTTATGTCTGTCCCAAGGTCCTACATTTCCAATTAATTAAGAATGAGATATTGGTATCTGTTTGGCTCAGTTCCCAGTCCTTTGGTCCTTGGGTTTGGTGACGTTGTTACCCCAGAACTTCCCATGTTTGTTACAGAAGTGAGAACAAGTGCTAAAAATAGATATGACATTCTTGCTAAAGTAATATAATAAGCAAGAACAATAGAATCAAGCACAGTTTAGAAACTGACAAACTTTTGTATCTTTAAATATAGGAGCAAAATCTACAGTTATGTAATATAGCCAATTATAAATTGAGTGCTTGTATGTAAAGTGTTTCCCTTTGGTAAAATGTTTTTGCCCTGTGGTGAGGAAAATTAAGAAGCATAGTTGGTAGAAGAGAGACTTCTATAAAGAAATAAAAAAGAGGGCTGGGTATTATTTAGCTCAGTAATGGTAAGCACCTGTCTGGAAAGTGCAAGGTTGTGAGTTCAATGCCCTGTACCAAAAAAAAAAAAGAAGCTAGACTGGAGAATATAGGATGATCATGCAACCTTGGGGAAACTACAGAATAAAGCAGAAGAGAAAGAATGAAGGTGTAAACAAAGTATTGTTAAGGTTAACCAGAAAAATTAAAGAGACTATTATTCACTCATCTTAAAATACTGCTAAGTTTAAAGAGACAAATGGAGGAAATTGTGAAAGATGAATAGATTAAAACAAAGACACAGGTAAGAGACCAAAAAAGGAAAGAAAAAAGGAAAAGGAATGTGAAGAGAAAACAAACCACAAACCAGCAAAAAAAAAAAAAAACAAAAAACCCTGAAATAAAATTAAAAAACAAAGTTTCTCTGCTGTCCACCAAGAGTACAAAACTACTGGACACCACTGTCAAGCCTGCAGTAGAGTTTGTGCTGGATGTGAGGGGTGATCTTGGCCTCCATATAGACAAAATCTTCAGCCAGTACTTTCTGTGTGTCCCTTAGCAGCCTCTCACTCCTTGCCCTACTTCTCTTGGCAGTCTCGCTTCCTGTTGCTGTGCTGTCTTCTGTCCAGAGACAGAAGCCTGTTCCCAGTCTCATGCACTCTGGCTCCTCTTGGTCCTTGCTCAGGGGTCTGTGCTCCTCTTTCCCTGGCATGTCTTTGCCCTTTCAGGTCATTTGTTGTAAGGTGGGGTGGGGTGGTGTGATATGGTTTGACCTTCTGCTCGCGCACATGTTGCCCAAGGCTTGTCAGTCCCAATTCTTATTCCTTTCCTGAGGGAGAAGTGCTAACTTCTCATTCATTGCTTTACAAATTCTTTTGTCACCATCACTGGCCTCTGCTACCTTCTGTAACTTCCTTGGACAAGATGTGGAGGCAGAGTTATGGGATGATTTTCTGCTGCCAATCCCAGCAACATGGGGACAGCCCAAGGTTGCACAATCTCTAGGTGCAAGTTTGTTTAACTCCTTATGCCTCTCTAACTCAGGAAACAGGGGAAGAGTTAGCGATTGCACTTACTACATAACCTTGTAGTCTTTAATCTTGTTCCTGACAGTTCCTGTTACCACCCTGGTGCACAAAAGGAATGGGAAGAAAAGAAAAAAAAAAAGAAAAGAAAAACTCATCAGAGAGGGAGCAGTTCATGTCAGCAGAATTCACTGCTTGAGAAGTTATTGTGGGCAGAATTTACTGCTGGACTGTATGAGGTTCTGTTTGGAGGAAGGCAGAAGATGCAGGGGGACCTTGTATCCCAAATCTGTCCTATATGGCTTGATTTGTCCATATTATTTTAGAATTTCTTCTTCTTCTTCTTCTTCTTCTTCTTCTTCTTCTTCTTCTTCTTCTTCTTCTTCTTCTTCTTCTTCTTCTTCTTCTTCCTCCTCCTCCTCCTCCTCCTCCTCCTCCTCCTCCTTCTCCTTCTCCTTCTCCTTCTTTCTCCTTCTCCTTCTTCTTCTTTTTCTTCTTCCTCCTCTTCTCCTTCTCCTTTAATATGCCAAGTATGGCAGGCAGTTTTCTTCATCCAACAACCCTTTTGCAGCCAGATGGGCTCATCATTTTCTTAAATTCTTTTTCTATGTTTCAGTTGATCTAATAGTCTCCAATGTGAGGTTGATTTTAGTTTCATTGTGTATGTCCCTCCTCTTTCTTCCAATTACCTGTGTTTTAGTTGCATTTCTCTGAATAACTCTGAACAAGGCTCCTCCTCTATTCAACCATACTGAGTTCTCCTTCAGTGTTGTCTTGATTTGCATTTCTCTGGTGCCCAAAGGACATGAGCCTTTTTTTTACATATCAATAGACCCTTTGAGCTTCTTTTGAAAACTCACTCTTTTTCAAGTAACCATTTTTTAATTGGGTCTTTTATTTGGAAGTCTAGTTATTTTAGTTCTTTACATATTCTAGATATTTAGTCCTTTGTCTGAGGAGAGCTAACAAAATAATTCTATTCTGTAGGTTATCTCTTCACTGTGTTGGCTGCTTTCTTTCCTCTGCAAATGTCTTTTAATTTGATGCAATCAAATTTGTTGATTGTTGGCAATAATTTTTTTCTTTTGTGGTTCTGTTCAGGTAGTACTTGCTTGTGCCCACACTGCCAAGAGTTTTACCTAATTTATCTCCCAGTAGACTCAATGTTTCTGTTTTCAAATCTAGGTCTTTGATCTATTTACATTTGAATTTAGTACAAGGAGAAAGATATGGGTCTAAGATCATTCACTGACATGCAGATAACCACTTGTCAAAGAGGTTAGAGTATTTTTTTTTCTTTCTTTGATGATTACCTGAAATTGTGTGGGCCTGTTTCTGTATTTTCAGTTCTATTCAATTGAGTCACATGTCTGTACCATGAAGGTTTTTATCATGATAGTTTTGTAATATGGCTTGAAATCCAGGCTTGTGTCTCCTCCTACATTGTTCGTGTTAACCAGGATCATTTTTTCTATTCTGGGTCTCTTTTGGTTCCATATCAATTTCAGGATTATTTTTCCTAGCTCTATGAGGAATACTATGGGCACTTTCATTCATATTGTGTTAAATCTGTACATCAGTTTTGGTAGTATGGTCATTTTGACAATATAGTGTCTGTCTATCGAGGAAGAGGGGATATCTTTCCACTTTCTGAAGTCCTCTTTGATCTCTTTTTTCAGAATTCTATAATTTTCATTATGAGGTCTTTTATTTACTTTAGGTTAATTGCTATATGTTTAATTTTATTGAAGTAACTATGAATAACATTATTTTCTTCATTTCCTTTGGGGCTCATTATTATTGTATAGCAACACTGTTGATTTTTGTCTGTCATTTTTATATTCTATTACCTTCTGAATTTGTTTATCAGTTCTAGGAGTCTTTTGGTTGATTTTTTTTTAATTTTCTATGTAAAGTCGTGTTGTCTAAGAATAAGGTAGTTTGACAAGCTATATATATATTCATATATATTAGTGGATATTCATAGGTACCCATACATGTTTATATATATGCATACATATGCATAGATATCTATATAGAGTCATATATCTGTATCTATTCTTATATATCCATATATTCATATATTTTTAAACTATCTATTTCACTTACCTGATTGCTCTGGCTAAGATTTTGAGGCTCTATTAAACAGAAATGATAATAGTGAGTACCCTTTTCTTATTCCTGATTTTAGAGAAAATACTTTCAGATTTTCAGCACTTGGTATGATGTGATCAATAGATTTGTCATCAATAGCTTTTATTAGTTTACAGTAAGATCATTCTAGAACTATTTTCATTAGGATTTTATCATGAATGAATGTTGGATTTTGTCAAAGGCTATTTCTGCAGCTGTAGAGATTACCATGTGATTTTCACTCATTTATGTGGTATTTTACATATATTAATTTATAAACTACTTATATAATTTATATAATGTTTCCCTAGATGAAGCCAACTTTGTCATTATGCATGATATTTTTAATGACTTTTGGCATTCTATTTTCCAGTATCTTGCTGAAGACTTTTGTATCTATAGTCATTAAGAAAATTGTCCTGTAATTTTTATTTTAATTATTTTTTCAGTTTTGTTATTAGGATAATGCTAGCTCTCAGTCATGAGACTGACCATGCTCTTTCCCTTTCAGTTTGGTGGAAATTTAATAAGTATTGGTGTTAGATATTCCCTCAACTTCTGGAAGAATTCTGCAGTGAATCTATCAAGGCCTTTTCTTTTCTTAAATTGTAAGGTTTTTATTATTGCTTCCATTGTATTGCTTATTCCATTCAAGTTAAATTCTTGATTCAGATTTGTGTTTGTTTTTGTATTTTGAAGCCAGGTCTTGGTAAATAGTTCAGGCTTTCCTTAAAATCTCCATTTATGTCTGTCCTCTTTAATTTCTTTCATTAACGTTTTGTAGTTTTCATTGTAGAAGTTTTTCACCTTTTTAGATAAATTTAATCCTAAATTCTTTTCAGTTATAATAAGTGAAGTTACTTCCTTGATATCGTTTGGAGATAGTTTATTACTGATTGTTTTTCTCTTTGATAATGTTTCCACATAGCAGTTACTTCCTATTTGGGGAAGTTAATTTATAACAGTGTTCACTTGCATGCTTTAGAAGGCATTGTTCTCTGTTATCTTTCATGACTTGCCTGCTGCCTAGCAACACACTGTGGGTCTGGCCAAAGGCCATTTTGGCTGCAGTCCTCTGACAACACAGAAATTAGAATATCTGACACTTCAAATGAACAGTCTACTTCTTCTTCCCCTTTCTCAACTATTTCCATTTTAGGCTGAGCTTTGTTCTCCTGAATATGCATAGGAGGAAGAAGTTAGAGGATGTGGAAGGAGAACAACTAAGTAAAAGGAATCATATATGACTCTTGGCCTCTCAGTTCTTCTTGAAGCAAAACTTACAAAGCAGTGAAATGAGATATGCATCTGAAATATAAGTCGTGGGAAAAAAGTAAAAGCAAAAAAGTGAAGGAATTCTAAACATAAGTCTAAAAGAAGGAGGAATTATTGAGAAGACCAGGAAAAAGTAAACGGGGTGGTATGGGGACATCAGATGATTTTACAGTGTGCTTTAGAGCAAAAAAACTGAAACTAAAGTAAAAAATATTCAAAGTTGCAGAGCACAGATTGTATCTATTTGAGGGGATGGAAAAGAAATACGAGTAAATCATTTGAGTTGTTTGAGGAAAGGAAGACAACAGAAACTCATGTCCTGCAGCTTTTTGTTGAAAATTCTCCAAACATTGAAATTGATGTAGAGTAGAAATTCATTCTGGGACAAGTAATACACAACCTTAGTCCACAGTAGAATATGCCATTAAATCAGAGACCAGAATGAGATAAAACTACAAAAATAAATTGATCCTTTTTATTGATTCTCTTAAATCTGATGTCATAGGTGTGGTATAAAACAATTTCACTTTTTTCTGTTTTGCTGTGATATTCAACAATCACTTTGAGTATCATAATATGATCATTTTTATATTGGAAATCAGTTGTCAGCATGTTTTGTGTCTGTAAACAGTGTAAGTCTGACTATGTTTTATATATAAATGCCTAGTACAAACTTTGGTGATAATTTCAGTCCAAATTTAATTAATATTTTTGGAATTTATGTAATTCATTTCTTTGTCACCATTCCCTCCAGATTTGATTTAGTATATCATCACTTTGCCTTTGCTCTAATTCCTTGTTATTTTCACTTAACAACATTTATGTTTGCTTTAATAGTTCATACTGTGAGTCATGTCCAATTCATCTTGAAATGGGATGGGATCTTACTATTTGAGATTCTTTGGGTTACAAATAATAAATAGTCCAACTCAAGTAGTCACTAGCAAAAAGTAAATCTATTTATATGAATACATTGAAAAGTTCAGTGGTGCAGTAGCTTCAGGTACAACTTGCTCCAGTTTGTACCATTATCTAGATACACCTGATAGCTCTACTTCTTCCTCAGCTTCATTTGTTGCCAAATATGGTAGTACCAATGCTTTCAGCTCACAAATCCCACTCCAGAGGAAGATAGAATGCATCGATACTTAGGAAAGCAAATGTCATGAGGCATTAGAATCTTTTTATACTCTATAGTCCAGGGCTAGATCTGATTTTAATTCTGAACCAACAATTAGATCCAGAAAAAGACATCAGTATATATCACCTGCCACCCTCTGAACCAGTAGGTTAAGAGGAGACTAGGGTTAAAATAAACCAATCCAAATTTTTATACTATAAATGCTTTGATGAAATCAGGAAATAAAACAACAAAAATGTTCAACAGTCTCACTCAAATATATTAAATCCCATTCTTCTTGCATTTTATATGGAAATCATTTCTTTTCCACAGTAACCTCTGCATTCTCAATAGCGTTATTTCATCATCAGTTGAATTTGTGCTGAATTCTTACTGTGCATTAAATCATTGTCACATCGTTAGCATCTACTGACTTAGAGATGCAAAGTAATGTGCAAATCACATAAACTACTAGCTCAGCCATAAGGAAAATAGTAACAGAAATATTAGAGATTTAAATAAATGAATATCTGTACTTTTAGTAAGCTAGAACGTTTGTCATTGGGCTAATGCTGTCTATAGTTATTTATTCTCCCAATATTCAGCATATATTTGTTTTCTTACAATAGCATACTTTATTTTGTTTCTGAATGATGGCGTACAAGATTAAAAAACATGAACTCAGGGATTAGGATGGCAAAATAGATCTCTTTTCAGTTTATTCTCAGCCAAGGGTCTCACTATAAAAAGCCACTATTTAATCTACCCCCTCAGTCTGACAAGGATCTACCTCCCAGTCATAATTATAAAATTGGATTTCAAGGTAAACAAACATATTTTACAATGCACATGTTACATTCTTTGTGTAAATGTCCTATTTTCCTTCTTCACTAACATAGTAAATTGGGGAAATAACTTAAAATTAGTCAAATTTTCTAAAATTGCACTATTGGAAAGCAGCAAAGTGCACTGCTCCCTAAGCCCTAGTGTCTAGACCCAATTTTGAGCAATTGGAATTTTGTGACTTGCCTCTATTTTCCACAAGCAATTCACTTGTTAATTAAACCCAATGCGACATCTCCATGACAATGGCTCTGGCATCATGAGACCCACAAAAGAACCTCATGCTACCAATAAGTGAAATAGAAGTGCCAATAGTTTTATAGTCACTCTGCCCAACAGGGCAGGAGGAACTCGTTTGCATCTGATTTTGGACCATTATCAATCAAATCTCTTCATCTGAGTAGGTAACAGGAGTGTCTGACCCATTTAAAATTTTTCCTCTCCTACTTCATCTTGTATTCTTTCCTGAAACTGCTGTGTCTCTGGTTTCTCTCAGGGACAGGAAGAGGAAAACAAGAGTCAAGGCATTAACAGCAGACATCCATCTTGTACTGAATATTACAGCACCGACAAATTGGACGATGGACGGTAAATGAAACTTAAGTCTCCATATATCAGGTAAGAAACTGGAGTGGTACCAATAACAACAACAATAACAGCAACAACAACAACAACCACAAAGCAAAGTCATAATTACAGATGTAGATTCCCAACAATGCTAACCAGGTTTAAGTAACCTTAAAACTGTATTTCTATAAAACTATGTGTATAAATGGTATACATATTCTAAATTAGCTAACTCATTATTCTTCCAGAAGGTATGCAAATGATATTGATTCTGATAAAATTCAATGGAGAAGTCAGAAATATTTTAATTACAAAATCATAAAACATCACCTTTTGTAGAAAGGACTATATGAAGCAGGATCTATACAAAGTTACACTATGTAACACAGTGTTAAGTACTTACTAAGTGCTTTATAAATAGGTACAGTTAATGCATGTAAAGAAGGACTAGACCCTGTCCTCTGAGAGCACAAAATCTGAACAGGGCAAAAACACTATCACAAGCACATAGAGAACAGGTAGGTACAGGGGGGAAAACACAGAGGTAATGGAAATACAAAGCTAGAAATGTATTATTTGCATAATAAACAACTTGAGAGGCAATGTCACTGTGAGGATCCTGTTCATATAAAAAAGAAGAGATCTCTTTTCTATTGCTAGCACATCTGCAAAGTTGCTTTCTGATCTTGGTATCTTCACAGTATTCACCGAGCTCAATTTTTTGTCTGCCAAAGGAGATTTGGATTTTTAAGGTCATCTGTAGCATTATAATTTAGGACACAGTTTTCTAAGACTACATCAACATACCCTTTTCAGTCTGTGGATGGAAACCCTTCACCCTAATAAATCTTTCTTGAAACCATTGAGATAATGTGAAATTATTGTCTCAAAATGCTCAGCTTTCTTGACCTTTTTTATTCTAAGTTATAATTGTAGAACTTATAACTGTGTTAACAATTAACCTTTGCAAAAAACATTTTCTCATCCATTTTAGAGAAGCCTGAGCCCATGGGACCTGAGCACATTGCAAACTTTTACAGAAGTTTTTTCTTTAAATCTTTCATACAGAAGGAGGGTAGAAGAAAAGATCTTTCATTTTTTCACACATAAATTATACCTTAGTGTAGTGCTAGTTCTGCCAGCTCGATAAACCTCAAGGGAATCTGCAAAGTCTTTGCTTCTAACCTTGTCATTGTTAAAATGATAGTCTTGAATGTAATAACTACCTTATAAATTTGTTATGAGGGCCAACTGAAAAATGACTGCAATAATATTTTCACTATATATACAACATAATAATCATGCAATAAATGTTAGCCCCTGTTAGACCATTTCTACAAAATGGTTTAAAGCTTTATTGAAAACTGGTAGCAAAATTTTGTTCTAATTTTCTTTGTGGAAATGTAAATTGATAGACCTATAGCCTGGAATGTTATTTCTCAGAAACTTAATTGAGATAATTTTTTGTTTGCTTTTGTTAATCTCTTTGCTATTTTTTCTTTTATTAATTAATTTATTTATAAATTGACAGATAAAATTATATTTGTTTATTATTGTACAATATGTTCTTTGGAAATATAAATACATTGTAAATAATGAAGTCTAACTAATAACATGTATCAACTTAGTTATCATTTTTGTGGGCCAAATAGCTAATAACAACCCTCAGCATCTTTCATTAATGTAATGTATCATCACTAATTATAAATTTGTGACTTCACTATGAAGTTTATGCCAAGAAAATAGAAGAATAAGGGTGAAAAATACCTGCTTCTTGTTTCACAGGCCTATGTAAAGTTATGTTTTTCTTTTGTAAGTGGATCACCTTTGTGAATATGTACAGCAAAACGTGGGGTAATTTTTCACTTATGAAAGGACAAGAAATTTAAGGAAAGGATTGATCAGCTCAATCAAAATATATAAACAAGTAATGTAATTTAGACTCAGCCCATATTTTCATCAACATGCTTATTTGTGTTGTTAAAATATTACTTGTTCTCAAAGTCTTTCCTGAAATTATCTGATCATTATTCAAGATATTTTTGTCCTAAACTTCTTTTATAATGTTCACAACAGCCAGTTTTATAATATGCACAGCTGTTTGATTCATTCCTCTCTAAAAATAATAATTGTATTTGTATTTCTATGTGTAATGCTAACATAACAGAAATTATTAAATCATGAAATATTATAATTATTGGATAAGCTCCAGTGTTTAGAAGTTTGATAATTAACTGAGGGTGATGTTTTCATAAAATATACATCCTCAAGAACTAAAAGCATCAATTGTGAGAAACATAATGTATGTGACCATGATTACTTATAATCTGATCTTTAAAGGTTATTTCTCATCATCCTTTCCCTAAAACAGAAAGTGTATGAAACACTCCTAACTTTCCAACAGATGTGTCTACCTATATTTCTATATACAGAGCAACCAGATACCGAAGAGTGTGGTATTTTAAGATTAGCAATACTTGACTGTCTCCAGCATGGACCTGAGTTCCATTGAAAACAAATTTACTTTTAAGGTAGGGAGACTGGAAGGAAGAAAGATCTCTGTTTTGTTGTTATTTGTTTTGTTTTGTTTTTTATGCTTTGATTTTTTTCTGTCTTTTTGACATAGGGTTTTGCTATACCATTCTGATTTGAGCTCACTTTGTAACCCAGGCTGGTCTCAAACTCACAACAGTCTTCCAGCCCCAGCCTCCCAAGTGCTGAGATTACAGGAGTATGCCACCACTCCTGACTAGGAAGGTCACTGTAACATATTCCCTTCATGGAAAGTGCAGAAAGCATAACAATAAAATAAGAAAAGAGAGGGGGTATTAATAAAGCATCCCCTGTTCACTGAACTAAGCTCTTTCCTATATGTGCTCTCAGTCTTTACAATAGCCTTTGGAAGTAGAAATTACTCCTTTCACCATATAAATGAGAAAAGGGGCCTGATAGAATTTAAAACCCTATTGTTAGAGTGTGCCAGATTAAAACCTATATCTAAGTTCAAACTCATTTTACTCCTATATTACCCAACTTTATATGTGCTTTTCAGGGTAAATGTCAGATCATGCATGTAAAAGTTAATTAGTAGTGCTGAGCATTAGAGAATATGGAATTAAAATGAAAATAGCATATTGGAAATATATCTACCAATGTACTAGGCAATGAAAAGCTTATTGTTGGACTTTGAGAAATTAACAGAGGAATATGATAGAGGAAGAAGGAGATATTTGTTCCTTTAACATAAATATAGAGATCAAAAAAACATCAGAAAATGCACAACAGTATTCTAGAAGGAAAAAGAACCAGGGTGCTTACCACAACTATTAACATATGTGGATTAAAGTCAGAAAAACTAGTTAGTCCACAGTCTTACATTTTGTGAACCATGCTTTAGTCTACTTTTTCTATAACAAATGGAAACTCGGAAATAAGTAAAGTGAATATTTTGCACCAAGTATGTGCAAAAGAAATGCCATCTGCGCCCTGCCCATAATCCCACATATGTTTAACATTCTAATCATCAGATTGTTCATAACAACCTCTTCTTCTGAATACAAGTCATGGTGAAAATATATGGTGAATGTTTAAGTTTTAAGAATTATTACATTAAAACATATATTACCATTAATCCCCCCACAAAACACTCCCTCTTGCTTTCAGCATGACTATCACAGCATTATTACTTTTTTCTGAAGCTGTTGTGGAAATCCTCATGTGTGTGAGTGTCTTTTATGATTCCCAATAAACAGTACAGTGCATGCTGGGGCTGTGTGCCATTCAATGCAAAGGCAGGACCTGTGAGAACATTACAGTATATCCTCAGGTACCTCCATCACCAGATCCAGTTCTATGTGACTTCTGGCTACTGCCCAAAGTCCAAATGCTGGTGAAATTAAATGTTTCACAATCTATAACAACACAACTAAGGACAGTCACAAATGAAGACTTACAGAACTACTTTGGAAAACACCAAGAATGATGGGATAAATGTGTTGAAACAAGGGGGAATATTTTAAATGTGATTAATAATGACATGTCCTTTTACTGTGAAAAAATTTTGATATAAACATTCAGTCTGTTTTTCAATCATATCTCCTTTATGTCACCCATGAACAACTTGTTTCTTGGGTGAAGGCTTGTTTATATGTGTCTTTATGATTGCCATGTCCCTGGTGCTGATCACATAATTGTAATGTGCTGCTTAATATTTCTAACATAATATCTGATGCTATCAATTTAGTGACTCACTGATAAGGTGAGATACAGCGCCAAAAGTTTTGTTGTTAATATTAGTCAAGATAATAACTTTTAATTTTATACTTTTAAATGAGATAAGTGCAAGATCACCCTTACATCTTTCACTCACTTACATTCTACTATAGTCTACAGAGAAGCAAATGCACCAGAAGCCAAGAATTGTACTATGTACATGGAACTCCAATGACTTTATGTACTTTTCATTTTCATTACTCTATTTTAAACTGAGATTTCTCTTTCAGATTTGAATGGGTGAATACTGTGTTACATAAATCTTAACAGTGAGTAAATTCTCATATCCAGGATCAGAAAACATTGACAGTCTCTTACGTTAGGAATCCTAAGAATCCTGTGGTGCTGTGAATGCCATACATAACACGACAAATTCATTTTTTAAACTGATCTAACATTTATCTGAGAGGCTATTAGATATTTACTCTGATTCTAGAAGCTGAAGAGAATGAGTATGAAAATACATAAAATTCACAGCTTTCCCTTGAGTTTATAAAATTAAATGTGGAAGTTGGATGTGAAGACAATTCAATACAACAGTCCAAAGGTAAGTAAAAGTCACCTCAAACTGTTATTTGATGTCTCACATGAGTTCTAAGGAAGAAACAGCTTCAGTTATTAAAAAGTATTAGAGAAAGTTCCCAAAGTGTGGGTTTAACAGAAGTTCAGAATAACTATAAAGTAACTATAAATGCAAATGAAATGAGTAATAACTAACGTGAATAAACAATACAAAAAACAAGAACAAAATTTCTTTTTCCTATAATAATGCATTCTACAATGGTCTATAGAGAAACATTGGAAACATAGTTTGGTTTCCCAACTGAAAAATGTTGAAAATCAGAAAGAGTTTGAAGTTTCTGCAGTAACCATGAGTAAAATTTTGAGGAGAAGAGTAATATACCACAATTTATAAATCTAAAGAGTAATAAGGAATTGAGAGAAAGATACATTGAAGTGATGTGAGAATACCATTAGAAGAGATAGCTGTTTCAGTAGAAGTCAGGAGTCATGGGATGGATCAGAGTCCTGAAGAAAGCCTGAGGTTCTCCTGGTAGGAGAGGACAGGTGATGAGGAGTATAGAGACTATTCCAGGTTGGCACCAGATGAGTAAAAAGAAGCCACATAGAACCTCTCAAGCCTTTACAGCAGAATAAATACACAGAAGTGATAGTAAGCATGTTGAAAACATGAGAGGGTAGAAGTAAAGAATCTCTCTAGAAAGTAAGGCTAATAGAATAGGAAAGAGGGTAGCTTTAGATCATGGAAATACTAAAATTAAGAGTAGGCAATTCAGTGTGAGGAAGAGGAAAACAAAAGCTATTGAAAGGTAAGCGGATTATACCTAAGTGTTATAATTTTGGATGGTATTATTTCCCGTCTGTAGGAGAGATTTCATTGAAAGGGTGTGGATGCAAGAAAATCAAGTGGACAAGTGCTGTATTTACCGAGAGAGGTTAAAATTCACACAGCACTTTCAGCATGGGAATGCAGACAGAGGTATGATTGACTATAAACTGCAGGGAATATTTTATTATGGTGTTTAGAATTATTGTGGAAGTATAAAGTCTTCTGGACATTTGCTTTGTTTTAGATGCTTCATATCTCAAAAAAAAGAGGGAAAAGTAATATTGAATTTGAACCCAAAATCTGAGAATGTATGCTTTGTGATGATCAGTTTCTTATGATTCTAATTTTCAGTGATTTCTTTTGGCACTGTCTCCTCCTTTCTCCTGAACTGCTGCCTGATGATGTGGCCTCTATGGAGTGGGTCAATGGGACCATGGTGAGAGAATTTGTTTTCCTTGGCTTCTCCTCTCTGGCCGGGCTGCAGCAGCTGCTGTTTGTTATCTTCCTGCTCCTCTACCTGTTCACTTTGGGCACCAATGCCATCATCGTTTCCACCATTGTGCTGGACAGAGCCCTTCACACCCCCATGTACTTCTTCGTGTCCATCCTCTCCTGCTCTGAAACTTGCTACACCCTCGTTATTATACCCAAGATGCTAGTGGACCTGCTTGCTCGGAAGAAGACCATCTCCTTCCTGGGATGCGCCATCCAGATGTTCACCTTCGTCTTTCTCGGATGCTCTCACTCCTTGCTGCTGGCAGCCATGGGTTATGATCGCTACGTGGCCATCTGCAACCCACTTCGCTACACGGTGCTCATGGGTCACAGGATATGCGTGGGATTAGTGGCTGCTGCCTGCACCTGTGGCTTCACTGTGGCACAGATCATCACAACCTTGGTGTTTTGCCTACCCTTCCACTCCTCCAACCAGCTCCATCACTTCTTCTGTGACATCTTCCCTGTCCTCAAACTGGCATCTCAGCAATCTTATTTTAGTCAGGTTGTCATCTTTATTCTCTGTGCATTGATCCTGGTTATCCCCCTGCTTTTAATCTTGGTATCCTATATTCACATCATCATTGCCATACTCCAATTTCCATCCACACTGGGCAGGTACAAAGCTTTTTCCACCTGTGCTTCACATCTCATTGTTGTCATTGTCCACTATGGCTGTGCCTCTTTTATATACCTAAGACCTAAATCCAACTACTCCTCAAGCCAGGATGTTTTGATATCAGTGTCCTACACTATCCTAACTCCGTTGTTCAACCCAATGATTTACAGCCTAAGAAATAAAGAATTCAAATCAGCTCTTCATAGAGTTATGGAAAGGACAGTTCCTCTGCCGCAATGTTAATCTGTATCCTGCTCTTTTCAAACTGTGAACCACAGCATAAGTAGGGATAAATTATTGAAAATGATCAAGAAACTGAGCATGATGTTCAGGGATGGTGACTTTTTTATGCCTCATCTCCAAGTACAAATTTGAGAAAAACACAACATATTGAGTAATGAAATGAATTATTATGATTGAAGATTTTCAATTTAGTGAAAAATAATGAATGGTAACTTTAGGAATGTGTGCTTAGAAATACTAGGGTCTGGAAAATAGGATCTCACTAGACTGTAAACTAAACCTATAAAATAGGGCTTAAACCTAATACTCTTCTAAGGACCAAGGAAACTTCTGTCTCTAGATTGTAGTCTTTCTCCATAATCTTTATATCTATATTTCACCATAGTTAAATCACAATTTTGAAAAGATGATGTTTGTGATGTGTCCGTTACAATTCTTGGTGCATGAAATATAGCCACTAAATATCTATGTCCAATAAAAACCATGGAGTAGTTACCCATTTCTGTGTCTGTAATGGCTTTATAGAAGGTGAATTTTTTCTGATTTTTTATACACTACGACAAAACTAAATTTTCTCAGCATACCTGGAAGATATCCCCAGCAGCATAGGTCAAAGAGACGACCAACAATTCACACAGGTTGGCCAGCAAAGGCAAGCTATCCTTAAATCTATTTCACTTAACGCTCATTAAAGAGGAAATTCTGTGTAAAGAGCACTGAGTCACTATTCTGCTTTTGACTCAGGAGTCTGTAAGGGACTTTGAGCCCAGAACTTGAGATACAAGTTTCAATTATCTCTCTTTTCTGCAGGAACGAGTGCAAACATGTAACAGAGATACCATTTCACATTGTTTTCCTTTCAAAATGCACTTGCAAATAAAGACTTCTTGACTGATTTAATTTGTTTCATGGTGTTTGCTTTCACTTCTGCCAAGCACTTCAACAATGACATATACTTTCCAGGAGTTGGAGCAAACTGGGAGGAAGCTGGATGCCTCAATCAGAGGCCCTGTCTATTGTTGGTTGTCAAGTTTGTCTGCCACAGACATTAGTTAGATTCCTTTTCTCTGTGTCTCTGAAGCTTGCAGCTTACTCTGGATAGCACTTAAAGGTAATGGAACTGTACTAAAATTAAGTTATGCCACCACCAAATTATCTTTTTCTTAGCCATGTTGCTTACATTAGGGACTAGCTCATCAAGAGGTCACATGAACAGGAAATTAACCGACAACCCCTAAAATAAAACTATTTAATGTGTTCATTGTTTATACCTGCACTGTTATCTGCTGTTTAAAAATGTTACTTCATTCACACTTTAGAATAGAATTGGGATGCATACATTATCATCCACATTTTGTGGATGAAAAGTTGACACTCAGAGAATTAAAATGATTTGTCTGCTGATTAAAAGAACTGATATTGAGCTCTCCAAATTTGTTTCCTTAGTTAATAGCTCCAAAACGTGAATGTCTCCTCCTGTGACAATTTTCAGATACTATAACTGAAAGAGTTTTGCCCTAGGATAAGCTGCGGTGAGAGGCGGAACAAACGGTGTAATTACCTTGAGGTCACTTCCTCCTCCCCCGTGACAACTTCCTTTCCTAGTGGCACGAAAAGGAGTCCCAATCAGTAATTTGTGTGTTATCAATGCCCGCCCTAAGTGCCACCCCCGGTTGGAGGTTATATGTGTACCCTATGCCACACGTGCCGGTCAGAGAATGCCAGGCTGTCTATAGTCATGGACTTCTCTACACGTCCTTAGAATAAAAGCTATATTTATTTTATATCTTCTTTCTTATTGCACCAAAAACCTCACAATAACTTTTTCAGTTGACAATAGAACACACAAGGGTTTGTCTTTAACAACCAAAGACTTAAGTCGTGTGGCATCTGTAAAAAAGATATATTGTTGTTAAGGTATGATAAACTGCTTTAAAATCTTTTTCATTTCAAGAATTGCAAACACTATTATTTAGGGTTAGATGCCAGCATACTGAGAAGTGGACAGAATCAGTGTTAAAACGTCATGAAAGTCAGACTGGTGTTTTTTCCTTCCTCTTCTTCCATATGATGAAGAATTATTTTAATGTGGGGCACACCCTCCCATAAGTTAAAACTGAACTTTTTGGTTTTTCTGTTCCTTTATACATTCACGTGCATGAACATGTGCTTGCGCCCCCCCACAGAGTTAATTTTATCTCTTTCTACTTAAAATTTACATGAGAGTGGCAAGATTCTAATATTCAAACTTGCCTTTAACAAGCGAGCCAATTTGCTTAGATCTTCTAATGAGGCCATGGATTCTGACTGAGTTGCAGATAGATCAGCAACTTGAGTTTCAGATGTGAACTCAGACAAAAATAATAAATTGGTGGCTGGCTTTTCCATTCATGACTGTCTATCATGTATGTCTTTTTTAATACATCATAGGAAAGAGGAGAGGGGCTAAGGCAAGGCATAAATTACTGTCATTAAGCATATATCTGTCTTCTGTCAGGATGACCATGTGTATTAAGACAGATTTCTAGGCCATCCTTTCATGGACCATTCACAACTGAAGTCAAGAGACAGATCTCATGAACTTCCAGGATGTATACCTCTCTCCTTTGTATTAGCAAGTCTAACCTTAAGCTAGGAGAAGACAATCCATAAGGTAGTTGTGGCTAGACACCTATTTAAACTAACATGTGGCCAGTAAAAATATTTTATTGTTTTAAAAATGATGTAGTGAGAATCACTAAGTTATATAAAGGTGATATATTATTTTATGAACTATATAACCTTCTATCGCAAACATCACCTTCACATACCACTTCATAAATCTCTCTTCTAGACTCTTCTGCCTGCTCCCTGAACCCTGCTCATCCTGTTTTATGTTGAGCATTTTGTTTCTCGTATACTACGGAAGAAATCTCAAGAGTTTACCTTCATTTACTGCTTAATGTTACCTTTTTGGATGTGATTGGCTGTATTTTTTATGACTAAGCTAAAATTCAAAAAGCACTCAGTTATTTCAAACAGAAAGGGTTTAATACCAAGAATCCAATGGGTTACATAGGTATGCAAGTTTAAAAGAATAAAGATGAGATGTTAAGGAGATTTGCATGTTTACAATAGAAGACAATGGCTATTCTTATGCCTGCCACAAAAAAGATTTGACAGTGGAAATTAAAAAGTTCAGAACAGAGATTCTGAAGGTCTAATGTTAAAACATTTCAGAAGGTGGAATATCCTGGTAGCTGATTAAAGAATCCATGGGGTGTTCCAGTGTGTATTACCCAGAGGAATGACGTGGTTTCTGCTGGTACCTCAGAGGGAATGGAGCTGCACTGGTCCTAAGCATATTAGAGCAACACCTGTCTTCTGCTGTTAGGAAAATTCAGCAGATGCTAGAAGCAGAAATATCTTCCCTCATATTGTTCTTTCCAATTTTCTACAAATATTAAAAGCCACCAAGCAAAAAGATTCTAAGGAAATATAATTTGCAGAATACCAGCCCAAGCAAAAGATAGACCAGTGGAGCTGACTCAACTTGCATTTACTGACTCAGACTCACTCCATGCTCAATACAAAAAACTCCTAGGACTTTCCTCCCCTTAATTGTCTATTTTCTGAGATGATTTTCCCAACCATTCCATTTTGCTTTGCGTTCTTTCTTGTGAAACGCTTTTAGAATCTGAATATACTGTTTGCCTCTTTGCTTTTTCTGCATTAGGAAAGTTGCCCTTTTCCCTTGGTGATTCTTTATTAATAATAGAGAAAAAAATTGTAACAAAACATAACACAGCAATCACTCCCAGGAGATTTCTCTTGCATAACTTCGTTGCATAACTACAAAGCAAATGCTGTACCTGTGATTGCCAACATACCAATAGAGACATCATTGGTTACCATTAGCAGTACAACAGCCTAGAATGAATGTATAGAAGAGAAAAACTTTGCAGACGGTGACAGAGGGGAGCAGAGGGAAATGCTAGATGCCAGGTATGGGGCTGTAGAGGTCTGTAAATTTAAGAGTAAATCCTCAAACAGCCTACAAGTAATATCAATTGAGGATATCCAGGGGTCAGAGTTAGTTATGAGAAGTAAGAGTTTCTTTGAGAGTTGAATATATCAATGTGGTTAGGTCAATGAAAAGTGACTGCAAAATGATGAATATAAATTATTTAACTCTCAATACACCCCAAAACACACTTAACAATTTTTAATCAAGACCTATTGAACTGTAGCCACAAAAAAATCTCTCTGTAATTCATAATAAAATTGAGTGACTATAGAGACATATTTATGCACAGATAGGCTGTCTAAACTTTATACTGGAAAGAATGTCTGTGCCTAAAACCAATCCCTCGATACCCCTATCCATATTCATGAAACAAGTTTGTGGTGTCAAAAAGATTGAAAACTCTGTCAAGAGTGGATTTTAGAGACTGCTGGGCCCATGGACCAAAGCACAGAATAAAAAATCCAAAAGAAATACTAAATTAATGAAAAAAATTAGTTATGC